>JUJX01000009.1:173419-322201 GCA_000800745.1 Diaporthe longicolla
ATATATAAATTAGTTATTAAAGTTTCTTTTAATAAAGTAAGTAAAGTATATAATTAGTAGTTACTTCTTTTATTATAATAACTAATTTTATTAAAAGTAAGAGTTGAAGCTTTTTTATTTAAAATTTATTTAAAAAATATAATTTACTATAATTATTTTAATAAGAAAGTAATATTTATTTTAAACGAAGTAACTTAAATAAATTATTATAATAATTATAATTAACTTATTTATTTAATTTATTATATTTTATAAGACTTTATTCTCTTTTTAAATATTTAAAACTTTATAGAAACCTTTAAAAAAAGTAGTAATAGTATTAAGTTTTATATACTATTAAGAATAACTAATATATAAATTACTTATTAAAGGTTTTTAGCTAAGTAGGTAAAGTATATAGCTAATAGTTACCTCTCTTACTATATAAGTAAAGCTACCTTATATTAGGAAAGAAACTTTTAATTATTTTACCTTTAGGATTATAAAATATTTAATTAAGCTATCTTAAGCTTATAACCTATAGGAAATAAAAATACTCGCTAGGTCTAGATTAGAGAAGCTTATAAGGATATTTTAATAATCTAGAGACATTGAATTAGAGTAGGTTAGGACTCTCTTTAAGCCTAGCATTCGTTAACCTAGCCTCGGACCGCCCATTAAGCTTTTTCGGACCGCCCGCCAAGCTTTATCGGACCGCTCGCCACGCTCTGTGGAGATGCCCGCAAAGGTACCCCACCCCAACCCAGGGCATTCCACACCTCAAGGCTTTAACGTTTCTCGTTCCGAGGCTTTTGCCTCTCTCGCCCAAGGCCTTCTTTACTCTGAGGTCTTTCACGTCTTAGCTATTAGAATTATATCAAGGATGACCTCAAGTTGAGAAAGAATTAAGGCCCAGGGCAAGGAAGTACTTGAGCTCCTAAGGGCGAAGAAGTATTTGAGGCCCCAGGGCGAGGAAGCGGCAAATGCATCCTCGGATCCTAGTTCGGCCCCGAAACTCCGCAGCCAGAAAAGAATATGATACAGCCTGGCGCCAATCCCTTAATTAGTAAAACGGGGGATCTCAGTATTCTGATGTATCGACTTCGCTTCTCATCTACTGGTTCATCCACTGGCAAACGTCACTCAGGATGTTGTCCTCCGGTTTCGCCATCGTTGTAACTTCTCTGGTTGTGTATACTGTCGGCCGAGCAGTATACAATGTATTCTTCCATCCATTTGCTGGCGTTCCTGGGCCTAAGCTTGCAGCCATAACAAGCCTTTGGATGTCCATGTGCGATGCAAAGGGCTGCTTGCCGACTGAAACTGAGAAATGGCATAAAGCGCGCGGTAAGTCGGAATCAATCTGAGGTATTCACAGGGAACCAGACGGACGCGGTCTCATAATGGACAAGGCCAATAATGGAAATGTTCGATGTATATTGTAAAGATATATGCTGACTTGTCGAGCTCGCGTAACGAGCAGGGCCTATTATCCGCATCGCACCGAACGAGCTCTCGATCTCGGATATCAAGACGTATCATAACAACTTGTACACCTCGAACACCAGGTTCCTCAAAGCGGATTATTTCTACGGCCCAGCCGGGGTGCCCACCTCAAACATCTTCAGCGAGACCAACAAGGCTGCCCACTCGGCCGAGAAGCGTCTCATGTCTTACGCTTGTTCGCAAAGAAATATCCAAGGACTAGAACAACTTCTACGAGACCACGCTGCGGAATGGGTCGAGCAAATGCGCAGATACGTCAGGGCTGGCAGGGCCATCCCCCTTTGGGATGCAACTCGATCCCTCGCACTTGATACGGTCACCCACTTCACATACGGCCACCCCGAGGGGCTGCTCACCGGCGATGAGTTCAATCACGAGATTCTTGATGCTATTGACGCAATCCCGTTATTCTGGCTCTACATGCAGGTCATTCCCTTCCTTAGACCGATGTTCATCCTGCTGCAGCGATACATCGCGGACAAGACGCCGGTGAATAAGATTGCCCAGGTAGGCTTACACGGTCTGTATCCTGCTTCTTGGGCCCTTGCTCCTAACCGCCCTTCTCCATCATCAGAGTCTTGCCTACATGTAACATGTGAGCTGATCAAATCAGAGTGCGGACGAAGCTTGGAAGCGGATGCTCTCGGAGAAGCGCCGGGGTGAAGTCAGCGGGTTGATCCTGTTCGAGAGCATGATACAGAGGATGGAAGTACACAACATTGAGCTTGAGGAGGGCAGACACGTGTCAAATGGCTCTACAATGATGTTCGCCGGTATGTTTGAACTTTTCTAGCTACGATTAAAGTGGGTTAGCCGACCACCCCGATCTGAATCATTGGCAAACTGACTTTGCTAATGAAATCTCGCAGGGACCGCGACCACAGCAGCCGCCCTTACTGCTGGACTCTACTACCTTGTCAAACAGCCACACAATTGGCTTGCCCTCCAACAAGAGCTCCGGGCGGCTCTGTGTGAACACACGACGCCCCTCAGCGTGGTGGAGCTGGACAAGCTTCCATACCTACAGGCCGTGCTCAAAGAGTCCCTGAGGGTCGGATGCCCCATTCCAGGGAGGACCCCGAGGGTCGTCCCAGGCGGCGGTTTCGAATATTGCGGCGTCAAAATACCAAAAGGAGTAGGCCACCCAATTCCCTTCATCCCATAAGCGCTTACACGCCATCCCAGAAATTCGTCTCAAGCAACCAGCGGCTTTATTGCTTCGACCCCACTGTCTTTCCTGAGCCCGAGAAGTTCATCCCAGAAAGATGGCTGGTTGATGACGTGGGCGCTGTGAGCAATATGAATTACCACCTAGTTGTTTTCTCTACTGGATCCAGGTCATGCATCGGACAGAAGTAAGTCGGAATAACCTGCAGCCTTCTTGTCTATTAGCCTACTCTAATAATGATCGCAATCCAAGTCTAGCTTTAAATGAATTAAAGATAGCACTGAGCGAAGCAGTTCTAAACTTCACCCCGGGGGTCGTAAAGGACGAGGACTTGAAGTCCATAGCACCAGCAGGGTCGGCAGCATATGAGGGCAAGGTGGAGGTTACCCTGTATGAGTCTCGAGCACAGGGTCTTTGAAGATGACAAATTGATAAGTCAAGGGGATATCATGGAGGACAGGCGGTTTTGTTTCATTTTGCCACAATTATTCCTGGAAGTCTGAGTCTTGCAGCAAACCTTGAGTGAGCTGTGAGACCATGTGGCTCCACCTACTCGTATCACAAAGTGCTTCCTGATCGAAGGTTTCGAGGAAAACTTCCTCGCATACTCAAATCAGCATGCCACAAACGGACCTCTCTGAACTCAAAGGCCCCCTCCCCAAAGAGGCGAGTTGCTTAGAATCCAGGTTACTTAATAGTATAAGCTTCCTACCTCTATAGAACCCTTACTTACTTTCATTCATCTCGCCTACCTAGTAATAGCGTTTGCTTTATAAGACGGTGATAGATTAGCGTTATTTAATATAATATAGTAAAATAGCTAGCACTCGCTTTTACTAAGCAGCAATCCCTTAAAACCTCGAAAGCCCTTTTTAAATTAATTAACACCCTTATTTAAAGCGTTTTAGATATATTAGTAGTATAAAAGCTAGTATAGTAGGTATTATCTATCCTAAAGAAAGGTATATAATAACCCTATTTAATAAGTCTTTTAACTTTATTAAAAATAATAAGCTTATAAAAGAATAATAAATTATTCCTAACTATTAAAATAATAAGCTAATCTTTTAATAAAGTATTAAAGCTTTTATTTAATATATAAAATATAATATAAATTATACTATACTTTTATACCTCTTAAATATAAAGTTAAAAGACCTATAGTTATTTTTTTTAATTAGTTTTATTTAACTATTTTAAATCTATAATAAAGTTTAATCTATCTAAGTAGATATATAATCTTATTAAAAAAGTATACTATATAATAAGCTATCTTCCTCCTTCCTTTATTAAAATTAGTTATAATCCTTATTCTAAGAGTAATAAACTTATCTATTTATTTTAAATAGTCTTTAAAGCTCTCTAAAGTAGTAATAAATATACTAATCTATTTAGTTATATAAAATCTATTATCTTTATACTTCTTTATCTTTAAAAGTATATTCTTTATATAAGTAAAAACTTACTTATTATAGTTAAAGTCTATTTTTATAGCTATTTATAAGCTATTAGTTCTATATATCTAGATATATAGTAATAGATTATAGGTATTTTACTTATTATCTTAGCTTTAGTAAGCTAAAAGATTACTTTTAAGTAGTCTTATAAGTAGGTTATAATAGGTATATATTTATAAAGGAGAGCTAAAACTTATATATATCTTATAAGATAGTTAGTAATAGTAGCTTTTTTATTATTACCTATTTTAACTAACTTCTCTAAGTTATAAAGTAATAATACTTATATATAATACTTAATAACGTTAGACTAGCTCACGGTTTATAATAGGTTTAATTTTAATAATATTAGTATAAATAAGTATAGCTTAATACTATAGCTACTAATATAGAATAGTAACTTCTTACTATAAATAGGTTATAAAGAATTATAAAGTTATTATATCTTCTTTTACTATATCTTCTTTTATTATATTTTCTTTTATTATTAATTCTAGCTTAATAAAGGAATTTAAAAAATATAAATAATTAATACTATACTTTTATTACTATTATAATACTTTGTAAATAAAAGAGAAGGATCTTAAAAAGTTAATAAATAAAAGTAATAAAAAGAAGGAGATAATAAAAAGTTAGAATAAAATTAAACCTTTAACTTTTATAATAAGTAATATATATTATTATATATTTAAAGTAGCTATATTAAAAGCCTAACTTCCCTTTTCTATAGTTATCTATTTCTTATTTTTATATTACTTTAATAATTATATTATATTATAAGATTTATAAAGTTATTATTAGATATATAGAATTTAAATTTAAGCTTCTACTAGAGTTAGTATTTAACTATAGCTAATTCTAATACCTTTTATCTTATTTAGGACTTAATAACCTTATATAAGCCTTAGATATAAATAAAATTACAAGGTAGTAATAGTTTAGGATATGGAAGATATAAACTGACGTCAATTCTGTCACCAGCTGCCATGTCTGGGAAACGACAGCTGGCCCGGCTGTCGTGCTCTGCCGTGGGTTTGGCCGCGCACTGGACTGGTTGGTTCCTTGAGGATGGGTCCACTGGTGCTGCAGGGCGCCCTGCAGGGCGCCTGGGCGCCCGCACTCGGGCTCCAAGAGCGCTCGCTGGCGGGGCTTGTGGGCTGCATCAACGCGGCGTTGTATTTGTGGGTAGATCTAGTGCACTGTCCCCTCACACATTTCAGACGTCGGAGCCGAGCATGGGAGACGCCGAGCGGTAGGAAGCCCTGCTGCCCACCTCGGGCTGTTCACAACTTGAATGGGCGCCCCTGGAGACCCCCTCTAGGTGTCTCCATTGCCGAGTTGCCAAGTTGTGAGCCTTTGGAGGGAATGGGGTGTTCGTCCGATAGCTTCCCTTGAAGGATGATCTTCACGGCGAGGCTCGCGGAACAAGACCACCCATCCTTGACACCTCTCGTCTAGACTGGGTTGGGTGGTGACCGGGAAGGCATGGTGGAGGGTTGCGCATGCACATGGTTCGCCCAATGCAGCTCGGCGTTCACAACCCTGCTCGCGAGGCGGGTCGCACTACCCTCCTGCAGACCGCAGTGGCTAGAATCGCTCCAATTGACCACCGCCTTTAGGGAGTGATCACGGAGGAAAGTCAGTATAGTGTGGTAAACAGACAGGGCACACTATACCTCTTTCGGAATTCTTTTTCAAACACAGAGGGCATTTTTTATTTACATATACTCAGACTAAGACTTAGCATATACCTCTTGCCCCACTGTAATTTCTATACTATACTATACGTTTTCTGGTAAAGATCTACGTACTTTTTAATGCCTACACTGAGATTTTCCCAGTGTGCACACTGACCAACAGAGGTTAGTGTGCACACTGATTAGAGTCAGTAACACTAACCTTGAACCAGCCCTATGGTAGACTACCCTTACGAGTGACTTCTCGCTTCTATATGTAGCGGGCTTGGCACGGAAGTCACTTTATAGGTGCAATTACCACACTGACTTTCCTCCGTGATCACTCCCTTAGGGCCTACAACTGCTAACTGCCTGCAGCCTATGACAGTATCACGCCCATGACAGTATCACGCCCGTCCATTACAGAGCCGCCCACACGAAATTCCCCATCCCCTCCCGGATATCCAGCTCAGCAGTCCACGAGGTAGCATAGATACCTGAATACCGGATCAGGGCATAATTGGATCGCAACCTATGAATTTCCCTAACATGTGCTTCCTTCTTGAATATAAATACTAAGCGTCCCTGTGCTTTCACAACATCGATGGCCAACTTATACCACATTCAATATTGACCAGCCTATCCACTTTCACTACCTATCCACGGGGTCAACTTCGGTGTTTGCTCAAATATATAGGCCTCCTGCTTTCTTGACCATCCGGATGACAACTCTGCTTTCCTCCTTGTCCTTCCAAATCCTTTACCATACCATCTATACGGCCTGGTATACCCTTTACCTACACCTGTTCGCGTCCCCCCTGCTCCGATTTTACCCTGACGCCGCAGTCCTTCAGCATTTGGCTTTCGTATCCAGGCTCCCTTCGATGCGAACTTGATCAACACTTCCATTACGATCCTCCTGCCCGATATTGTCCAGTCGAGACAAGAGCCTTATCCTTTCCAGCGATTTGCCTTTAAAGATCCGTGTCCTCCTCCATCAACATGCCATGCACCTCCAATACATCCTCAGGCTCCGCCTCGACATCCACTGTGTGAGATTTTGAAGAATTTCCATTCACTTCGAGATCCCTGTCAGACAACGTGTTCATCGGCTGATTAAGCACGGCGCTTTCAGCCAGACCTCTTCCTCCAGTAGCCGTACGGGCACCGCTGCCCAGAAAGGCTCGACCGCAAGTGGTTCATTGGATCCTCGTCAGGTTCAGCAAGCACATGGGTACCGGCACAGTGATGAGAGGAAGGATGATCGTATGAAGCTGGACCTCCTTCACATTGGATCTCAGTTCGAAAGCACCCAGTGAGATAAATTTGAGCCGGCCAAAGTGAGTGTGTAACTTTGGGGGAAGGTCACCGGGTGGTGATGGGATAAGTCTAGCCCTCTTTATCTAATCGGTTGCTATGGCTGGCCTGAGGTGGCAAGTTCGCGAGGTCGGGTAAGTGGAAAGCCTGTTTCTTGTGCCACCTCTCAGACACTGTGCGGAGGAGTCCAGTAATTTGGCCCTCTTCACTCGGCCAAGGTAGAAACAGGAAGTGCAGGTGCTTACTGAGGGAGATGATGGAAACCTTAGCTGGGTGGCGAGATTTACGCTGTTAATTTACGCTTGAAATCATTCAATCTGACTATAAATACATTTTCTGAGAACAAACGGAGTCGGGACGCCGCGAAAGACACCAAAAGGCGTTGTGAGCCAGGTTGTCCATGTTCTTTTGACCATGCTCCAACTGATCAAGTTTATATACTGTAACAACTGAGTGCGGGGAGTCGTGTCTTCTTTAAACCGAGACCGAAGTCTAAATAGTGGAAGGTGAGCCAGCCAGATGGACTGTGCCTTGGAAAGATTGAGAGTGCTAGCGTAATGACAAGGATTTCTTATATGGATTTCACTCGTCTCCAGATAGAGGGTAATCAAATGAGACATGTTAGACCTCAGTCATGCATCCCGAGGGTCTTCAGACGGTTTCACGGTTCAAAATCAAATCCCCTGCCCCAGCGAGTCTGAAAGTCCATAAGGCCATGGAAGGTGCATTTATACAACAACAAACCACTGAAGTGTACCAACTCTAGGATTACTCCAATATTACGCTTTGAGTGTCTCTACAGATTTAGAGAGACAGCTGGCGTAGGGAGGCAATCAGGAAATCCGCAAATATCCCGCGGCAAGCCCACAACCAATCCAAAGCCTTTGTTTTTCCGTGAAATGAAGACAGCCCCTGGGAGATTGCTGAGGGCTTGCCAAACGCAACCTCAGTTCCTCAGAAGTCCGTCCCAAGGTATTAGGTATTCGTGATATTATCGCAGGTTTAATCATATTCAGTGGCCCATGGCTGCATTTACATGAAGATATTTGGAACTGCTGGCTGCTCGATGACGTTAGATCTCTCGACTTGGTGAGCTTTAAGGCCTTGACACGAATGCACTCGGAAAATATTCGTTCATTCCGGGGCAATGCTACCTTATCATTAGCTCTTCTCTGAATCGAAATACTCCCCGTGCTCGTCGGTAGGACCTCCTAGTTGCTAGCCTATGCATTGATGGCCTTGTACTGGGTACTTAGGTAATGTCTCAGTTGCTTCGATTGGCTGGTTAAGGAGCATTTCAGGACCCCAAAGCTTAAATTCAATTTGGGTTCTTAGATCCAAATATATGTTGTGGAGCCTTTCTAGAAACTCCATCCAGTGTCCGAAACCTGATCACATCGTGAGTGTCGAAAAGTTCAGGACTTGATCTCTTGCTGCCCCTCAAGTGCTGGGCAGTACTTGCATATCTCGCGGGGACACAATGAGGTAACCTAGAAACCGCACATTCGCCTGAATTGTACAATACCTCTCAAAGAAAATTGGTCTAAGCAAGATACTGTTGTAAGTCCGCACTGAACACTGATACCCTGTCTTGCATTTTCTACAGGTACTTGATCTACACTTCCTGCCTCCTTGGTAATAAAAGGTATCATATGGAGGTATAAATCTATTTGCGTAAAAGAAGACATCACCAGCGACATTCTTATCCAAGTCTGAGGTTTAGCGTGCCGATTCTGGGACTTCGAAACTGTGAAGCACGCGGAATTTACATGATCAATAATGACACTTAATAGCATCAAGTGGTGTTATGAACCTTCCAAGGCTGTCACCGGTTGTGTAGAAGTAAAATGTCCGCTCACGATGCATCTGATGCTCAATGCGGAACATATGACCGGCTTTAGAAGCCAGTATCATTCCGTAGATGAAGGCTGAATGAGTCGGGTCCATGACATGCCTCGTCGCCTTGCCGCTGTTGCTATGGGCGGAGACATATCTCAAGAATATCGACCGAACTATGTTTGGCCTTAATCCTAATACCGCGTTTATCTGTAGAGAATCAGCGTGGCCCATCAGAGTTACATAGATGTAGGCCCAGGCGCTGCTGACCGATTTATTTAATGGCTGTGCTCTGCGGCCTCATGCCCTGTGAGCTTGAGACCCCCGGTCCACACGCGTGTCTTTGCATGTGTTGCAAAAGACAAATAATGGTGACTCAAGTGCCGCTGGCAGTGCTAGGTATTCCATGTGAACCCCTGACTTCCACCCCATGGGATCCAAGGTTGTGAGCATGTAGAATGAGTGTATGTCTCACAAGAGAATCGGCAGAGACATAAGAGGCCACTAGATCTAGATATAGGAATACTCCATAGCTACTTGTACTTGAACAACCAGAAATAAATATGGCTTTATCTACGCGAACTGAGTCCGTGGTAGATTATTGCTCAAGCCACAGAGCTAGCTGCCTTCCCAACCTATAGACATTCATGATGCACTCCTCATTCCCCAATTTCCAAACTGCTGACCGTAGAATACATCCCACTTTACTCGACAAAAGCGCCGATAGACTTGAGAGCCGCAGGGTACAAACAACTTTTTACTGTGACAGGAAGGGTGAGAAGAAGGGGGGAAAGCGATTTATAGACTGATGATACATATAAATCAAGGGCGAAAATGCACGTAATCATGTCCTAACTTAGGGTATGACTCGTCTGGCATTCGGTTAGAAGGTTGTATGAGATTGAGAGCGTCTCTTAAGAAATCATTCGACAATCATGGATTCTAGCATCTCGTTTTCCGCTTGCATGATACATCGGCTTGGCTCTTTGCAATAGTTTTGGTGGATTTGCGCTAAGATACTGTCGATATGAAGGGCTGGGTAGAGTGGAAAAGAAGGGGAGAGAAGTCCTCCATACAACGGAAATCTTCCTCAGCATCCGCATAAGCGCGCACACACACAAAGATGATTGCAAATGGGAGGCCTCGGCAACATTAGAATCGCAGCTCTCGGGTCGCACGGCGTTGAACTGCAGCAGCAGACTGGGCTGCAGGAAGAACTGCGCTAGCGAACCCGCTGTGTAAGACAAACGTGGTCCGAAATGCCAAGAATTACTTGCCTGGCGAGACGGATGACAGAGACATCAGCGGGCGGACAGGGTGGTATTTTCTGCCTCCTACGCCTAGGGACCCAATGTAATGTGTGTGGTGGGGCAGCACTATCCAGGCACCTCAGCGGCACAGCTGCCTTGCTCGGCCGGAAGAAGCTGATGGTGTGAGCTGACGTCAAGTTCATCACCTGCGCGGGAAATCACACCTGGCCTGGATGCAGGCGGCTGTCGCGCCTAGCAAGTGCGGCTCTGCAAAGTCTGGGCAGGTGCGTGGATTACACTGATTGGTTCAGTTTGCCGACCCAATTCCCACACACCTCGACATTACAAGGCCCGGGGTTACACTATCACGACGAAGCGAGGCTCGCATTGTCTGCAGGCCCACACACATTGATGCACCTCTCATCTCACATTACCATTGAATGGATTTGCCGCAGGAGCAATGTCCAACCACACGGCTGCGTGTCTCGAAGTTGCATACATTCCTGGCTGATGTGGCCGAACCTGGAAGTTCACGCATATGGCCACATCAGCCGACTCTCGAGGCAGTGATCTGATTTTTTTCGCAGGCCTCCATTGAGCGGCTCATGCAGGACTGGTAGCTCCCCAGAAGAAGCTGTCCAATAGCGAAACTCTCGATATCACGAACGCCGGGGAGCGGGGATGGGGAGGCCGTACTCAGATGTTTGACGCAAGGGACACATGCGTAGAGACACAGATGTACAAGTTGAATGCTCAGTTCGGGTCTCTCTCCCCAGCCTGACTCTTCATCGTACTTTCTTCGATATAAATACTGGTCATGTCTGCGTGGACGGTCAACCCCTCACGCCAATTCTTCACGTTCCGAGGACAACTTGAATAATATTATTTTTCTTGAGTCACTCCTATCTAAATTTGAAGTCCTAAGTTGCTCTTAGTTACATGCGCTGCTCCTTAGCTGTCGTACTTTATTCTCAACGCCTCCACAACCCTTTAGTCCCATATTCTTGACAACCTAAGCCTTCCTATACAACTGCCAGCTCTCACGAGTGTGCTTCCTTGTACAGACACAATGCCCTACAACCCTGCTGTGTAAGATAACAGACCTTACCGCTATATATATATATATATATATCATTCACACGCTGATCATGCGTGGGCTCTCAGCCAGGAACCCTCCAGTGAGCACGCTAGCACCACTCCCCAGCATAGCTCAGCTAGTACAAGCAGCCCTCTTCCACAGAACCCCACACTATATAGGGACGAATTCTGTGGTGTGAACAAAGAGGATCGCGTCAAACAAGACCTTCTCGGTATTGGATCCCAATTCCAGAGCAACAAGTAGAACACACTTGAGCAGGGTAACCAGGGTCAAGGCGGGTTGCTCTTGTGGTGGCAGGATATCCCTGACACCTCATCGGTCATAGCCAACTTCAGGTAATGGATTGGGGAGATTGCTTTGAGGAAATGCATCAGTATGCTTTGTGGTTTCTTATAGATGCCGTAAATAAGCCAAGCAAAATTATGGGCATAATCTACTACCAGTTCTTTTTATTTTGCCTCAGTGATGAGTGCCATCCAGACGCAGGAATGAGACAGGCGCTCACCAGCGAAAATAATGGCTATTTTTGGGACTGGGGGGGGGGTGAGGAATTCCCATCCAGCAAGGTGTGTATTTGTCAAACCCACTTATACGTCCTGAGATCCATTGAAAGCTGGATCTGGGAATCAAGTTGTCCGGCTGAGTGAACGAGCATCACAAACCAGGCTGGGATAATGTATCAGCCTCTGTTATTTCCTCTGGTTCCGTTTCTATTCCGTATACAGCCCTAGCCATACGCAGCGCCTTGTTATTTGTGGTCTATCTTTGATAGAACTCGCCCATTGTTGTAATACAATTCAATGTCGCGCGTTGAGCACTTGAGCCGCGGCTATACCGCTCTCACTCAAGCTCCAGAGACTTGATGTGAACGTCGTTATCAAATGGAAGCTGAGTATCCGACGTCAATGGAGAAAGGAGACATATTGGAAGTCGCTGTGCTTTCAGTGAGACACGTCTCATGGAAAAGAAATCAAGGATCAATTATCGGACTAGGTTACGCTTCATATAACTCATCATAGTATTATAATGATTTTCCATGCACCAGCTGACAACATTGAAGACTCAAGGTCAATGTTCCTTGCGTGACTGAAACAAAAGACCATTACTTGCAGTTTTGATAAGCAAACTAACTCTCAACGTGAAATGTTGGAGACCAAGGCATGGAGATCACACACCAGGCTCCAGGACCATTTCAGTGACATTTATGATGTTGCACACAGATTATCACCACACGGCTCCTATCTCCAGTCATCTGTATATCAATAAAGCAATACTTTTACGGATTCCCGCGGTGCACAAGTATGTAATACATGAAGGTTTCTGAGTCGGACGCCGTCTCTCGTTCGAATTTAGGCTGTAACTCACAGTTATTTGATCTCATAATAACCTTCAAGCCAGATTTCTTGGGTTCCTTTTCAATTCCCAGATTGCTGACACTATGTGTCACTGACATTTTCGGAGAAGGTGCCATCACTGCGAACGATCATAGCTCCCAACTAAATCAGGTTATTATCGTGGTAAATGAAAATTTACTTACAAGAATTAACTGGATTATCTTTCCACCCTTCACCAAAAGCAGTACGAGTATGGAAAGCAGCAGGACCAAAGGTATATACTCTATACTCTATAGCAGACTGGAAATGTCGCCGTGGTCGAAAACGGTGTCTTCTGATAAGCCGACTCTTGCTACATTCCTATGGAAAGGGCCCACAATGCAAAGCAGTGTAACGATATCGATCTGCGTCTGAAAGCAAAACAGACAAAGAAATCAAGACATAAGCATCTACATGTGTGCCTAGGTAGTCCTACTGAATTTGAAATTTAAAGGGCTATGAGTACATCAGCAATACAGCGACAAGTCGTCCGCATGTTTGCTACCTACGTTCTGCAATATGGCAAGTCCATATTTCTAGCCTAAGCACCTAACAGGATGCGCGGTAGCGCAATTCCACATACCTAAGTAGCTCGAGGACTTGAGACCCGTGCGTGATGGAGCTTTGCTATGTAGACAGTTGTTTTGGGCGTGGATACTTCCGCGGGCACTGCGACGGGAGGCACGACTGCTAGCCACGCGCCTTGCCCGCCCGGCCAAAAGACCAAAATAACCAGTCCGAAGAAATTGGTATTCCTAGCAGTATATTAGGCTCTTACCGTCACTGGAAGCCTTTGTTTGCTTCTCACTCACTCGTACACTTCTATCCCCACGGCAGCAAGGTCGGTTGACTTGTAGAGTCTGGGCTGCCTGTAATAGCGAGTTTTGAACCTTACTAATATCGAGCTGCAGCAGTATTAGGCGTAAGAGCTTTGCCATCACACCCTTTATATGTAAGTTTGCAAATAATAGAATAACTCCTTAGATAACTAGGGGCTGGGTATATAGGTAGTTATAACAAAATATCTTAAATCTCTTAGAATAGCCCCCTGAAAGATAATACTATAAGGTTACTTCTATGATAAAACTTAAATATATAGGTTCACAATATTGATAAAGCTAGCAGGCAGCTCTGTATAGTCTCCTAAAGTTCATACGAATCTTCCGGCCATTTTATAATGCTGGGCCTTTGAGCGTTCACCACTGTGTGAAGGGACCATATGCCTTCGGGATGTATACGGATTAAGAGTGCAACCGGTACTTGAGTATAAGCTCAGCCTGCGTGGATTGGCGAGTTGGGCAGGACCTCGAAGATTGAGTGAGTGCGAGCTCTCAGGCCTGTCCATATCCTTTACTCTGTAGTCTTTGTCGAAACACATGCAGTCTCATAAAGCTGATTACATCATGATAGCGTTGAAACATTCAACGCTTGATCCCTTACTATAGTACTTACATATCTCGCAGGGTGAAATAGATAACCTAAAAGCCATATAGTCACATGAAATATGAGAAAGAAAATTGGAATCAGAAGAATACTGTTTCAACTAGGTTGAGACTGGTTACTTGATCATTGCCATCTGTTCTCTCAACCTATTTCCTCCGCCATTCCTAACTACTCGCTAATCAGAAGAGCCACGCAGCGATAAAAAAAAGTATTCCCGTAGAAAAGACATCTCGCTAGCAATACAGTTCCCGTATGCTAACTTCAGTGTGCTGATATGGGGAAAGTCGATACCGCGAAGCAGGCTGGATTTCAATGATCAATAGTGACTGTTCAGAGCCTCATGTGCTGGCGTAACTCCTTGTCCTCTGTTGCTCAGAAGTGAGCCGTTGGCTCAGAACGCATCTCGTGCTCAATTCCTGACGGTAGATTGACTGTGACCGGCTTGAGAACCCTTGGGAAGTCAGTACCCTGGGGTACTGTCTCACAAATGGAAGCTTAATTGAGTCGAGCCTAGACCATACCGCATCGACTGGACTTTGTTACCATGATTGGGCAAATTGTCTCGAAAATATCAGCTGACCCGTGTGGTAGGCCGTACCTAACCTCCAATTTGACCTCTCGTGTGTTCCCAAGCAGTTGAGAGTTAGTGTGGACCACTTTAAGTTCATAAATGCACATTGAGCCCCTGCAGATAGCGTCACCAGTGGCTAGGCCATGCGTCCCATCCTTGCGCAGTTCTGAACTACCAATCCGCACACAGGTCTTTGACGGTATGGAAAAAGGAAGACAATGATCGCCATCTAGGTACTTTATGGAGTGCTACTTGCCGCCCGGTACACCCACGCCTTTTATCGCATTGATTAGAGTTTGCAGAATTAGTGTAAATTTAACAAGATGATCGGCAGACATATAAGAGGCCGTCATATTTGGACAAGTAAAGAGTTCAGATTTAGTTTGCCGATCAGCCAGAAAGAATATTGTTGGCTTACTTCTCAAACTGAGTCCGTGGTATAGTGCACATATGATGAATCCACCAAGCCGGCCGCCTTCGCTTTCAGCGCTGTTTTTCTAAAGTTACATGTACTGCTGCAGGGCCCGATGATTTGTGACCCCGAAGGCTGCGGAATCAACGATTCCAAGGGAGGAACAGTCCGCCCTCCCCTTTTGCGTCCACTTTTTTCCGCGCGTGCGTACGTTTGTGTGGACCTGGGGACGACGGTGAATTTCAAAACCAATCTGCTGAATGGAAACTCTATCTCAACCTCCTCTCCACTAAACCAATCCACTAAACCAAGCCGTCGATCTTAAAGGAAACCCACCATGAGTGGTTCAAAAGACCAATTGGATGTATGTAGCATGTCAGCAAAAGTCTGGAAGCCAGTCTCCTTGGTTGTTAAAATATGTTGACAAACATATGCTGTTCGAGGAGCTATGCCTCCAATGACTTAAGAGACAGGCATAGGAGATGACTATAAACATGACAGAATTCGTAGTCCATGTTTTGCAGAGATTCACCCGATCTCGCGCGGCCTTCCAAACGCATGGCAGACGAGTCGGATTTGAAATCGGACGTAATTACGTACATTCCTATCCCCTTGGATGACCACAAATCCATTTGCAAGTCGGTCTTCCCTTGCCCTAATTCTCAAGCTTTCGTTCACAGGAAAAATGTTACTTTGACGACCCTCAAGCCTGTTGTTGCTGCTTGTATCAAATAGAATTGTACTAACGGAACTGCGGTCAGCAATTCCGGGAACTGGGTAATCGGGAGTGCATCATGGACGCTCTGAAGTAGGATTTTATAGTGACCTTGGGGCGAAGGAATGGCTGAAATGCTTCTGTTCACTTTTTCCAAGGATGGATCAACAAATATCCACAGGCTAGGAATCATGAGGGCTGAAAAGACCCAGCGAGGGCGTAATGAAAGATACCCAATGGTGAAGGGATCACCTTGGCAGTCTCCGGCCCCGGCCAAATTCAAATTCATGCTAGACCTGACCCGACTTCTTCCAGCAGAAACTTAGACCACAGAAACCCAGCCCTGTGATCGGGTATTGCTCCTGCAGCAACCGCCTACACACCATCTCGCAATATGTATTTCTAGGCCCATATTCGCGGCGAAACAGAGCCTCTTAATGATATGGGGAAATGCTTGGCGCGTGACAGGGTCCGCCATGTCCAGTCCTAAATCTGTCACAACAGCCCCCACAAAGCAATCGCCAAGGGGGAGCTGCAGCTGCTGCAGCAGCACGGCGCTGAAACTGCGTCCGTTAAACCGCTCTTTTAGGACCTGCCCTCCGTCGGCCACCAGGCTGGTTCTAGACGAGGGAGGACACTCTAGTCGTCTCGTCATCCTCATCATCTCCGTCGAGGCGTCTCTTTCCATCTGCCTTCCCTAGTTCTACCCATCCCTTCAACCCTCAACGATTTCCTGCCGAAGCACAAGTCCCCTTACTTTTCACCCCACTGCTCGCTGTGATCTACAGGACTCGCGCCTATTCTCACACGCCCAGGTACCTACAGCGAGTATATTAGGAAGTCAAAAAGTCCGCTTGTGTCATACATATCTCGACCCTCTCCTTCCGCATACTTATTACCTGGGGGGGGGGTGGGACTGCCCCACGCCTTGTGCTCCCCTAAAATGTCTAAAAGTGCAGTGATTGCTCTCATGCCCTGTCCACTCACGCACTGCAGCTGCAGCTTAGGTGCCAACGCGGCATACCCGGGGGGCAGGCCTTCCCTGCCCCCCTACGTTGCGCCAGCAGTGGGTGAGAAGAAACGAGACCCACGGGTATTGAGATGCCCCCTGTATGGTCCGCCCACCGATGGCTCTGTCAGCCGTCATCACGCAAGAATCAATCTTGGCGTTCCGCGCCATGCCCTGCCGCAGCCGATTCAAATATTGCCCACTGCGCCAGGGCAATATTTGAATCGCAGTGATTTCAGTGTAATCTTTGAAAAGCACGCAAATTAACACACAAAATGACTGTCGCTCATTGTTGCTGCACTACGATCTCTGGATTTACCTTACACAGTGGGCTCGCTAGCAGCAGCCTGTAAGTCACGGTACCGCCTGTTTTCGAAGACATGAGCTCGAAAAGGCTTCCAGTGCACAGCAGATCCGCTGCGTCACAGCTGGGACGTATCTCCGCCCTCCTACCCCTGCTTTCCTCCCCACTCCCACCTGCGGGAGCCTGACGGCCATGCTGTGGCCCTCCCTGGCACTGGAACTGACAGGGTACTCTACGGTACCCCGGTGGTACGCCCGCCACGAGGCATGTACAGTACAGGTGAGATCCAGACCCGACTAACTGGATCCAGACCATTCCCTTGCTCGCCCATCAGCTTATCCTTTCCTGTCGCTACGCAATGCAATGCAATGCCATGCATGCACTCTCCTGCACTCCCTTTCCTCCTCCTCCATTCTGACTGATGCTCTCCATTCCACCTTCCTGGCTGCCTTTTTTTTTTCCCTTCCTCCTGTTCGACTCCTTTCCTTGCCTCCGTGGCTGAGCTCCTGGACATGGGCACATCGACCAACCCTCGAAGCAGTGGCCTCCCCCCCCCCTCACTCTCTCACTCACTCACGAGAATCGATCTAGGGGAATATGCATGACCGGCAGCTCGATAGGCGCAGTTGTCCAATGACGAGACAACAGGTATCGCGGACCTACTCCCGACGAGCAGCGTGACCACATCCAGGTGCTTGAGACATGGGATTCTGAGGTGGAGCAGTAGAGTGCAATGAAGGTGTGTTGGTTAGTTGAACTATTTTTTCCCAGCCCGAGTCTCTTGCTCTGTTCTTCCCTTTAGTATAAATACTGGTCATGTCTGCGCCCATGGACGTGGACGAGCACCCTTCATCCCCTTCCACATGTTCATTCGACAACAGTACTGTTTTGTTGAAATCTTGCCCTATCCACATCCGAGGCACCCACTGGCAGTTGCTGTTTTCTTGGCTTTCGGTTGGCCCATTGTTGTCGTACTTCATCCTCAACACCTTCAAGGCCCTTTTGTCCCATGAACTTGACACCCTGAGCCTTCCCTTCCGTACGACCAGCCCTCCCCAGTCTGTAGCCCTTCTGCGGACACAATGCCCTCCACTCAGAAGAACTACTCTGCGTCGGTATCTACTGTGTAAGATAATAGACCCTACGACTATATATACATTCCATATTACGCTTCCCCCGTTTGTTTACATGCTGACCATGCATGGATTCTCAGCCAGGCATCCTTCAGTGAGCATGCTAGCACCACTGCTCAGCAGGGCTCGACTGTACAAGCAGCCCCTCCAAATGAACCCCAGCTGTACGAGGACACACACCGTGGCGTGAGCAATGAAGATCGCATCAAACAAGACCTTCTTGGTATTGGAGCCCAATTTCAATGACAAGTAGGACTGAGCAGAGTGAAATGTGGTAGTGGGTTGTTGCTCTAACAGTTTTAGGATGCCCGATATCTGATCGGCTAGAGTTGACCTGAGGTGTTGCATTGGGGAAGCTATTTTGGGGGGTGCCGCTTTATGCTTTCGTTGTTGTTTGAGCATGTTAAAAGTTGAGATTTGTACTTTCAAGAAACACTAGAACCTGTAGTCTTTTGAGGCATGTTCTCAACGCGAAGCCTTTGGTATGTCGGTCGATTTCCTGGGAGTTGAGAGACTTTGGACGATTTCTTTCACATTCCACAAAGGTGGTAAACATAGGGATCCTATTTCCAGCGGTCGCTATATGAACAAATGAACCCCGATTGGAGTCTTACGGGGCGAAAGCGGATATACTATGGACATTATTTGATTCGGAAGTCGACTTTTGTTCGAAACTGTACTGTATTGTGCGGCACGAGGCTGTGGCCACGTGCCCACAGAGACTTCTACACTGTTATTGACATTGTGTTCTTTTTAACGCTGGGTCTTTGAGCGTTTACCACTGTGTGAAGGGACCGTATACGCCTTCGGGACGTATACGGATTAAGAGCGAAACCTGCTGTACTGTATATGTGACGATGACAAGTCCCCGTCCTTATCAGAACTGGTGCAGTTACCTCGAAGGATCAGTGTCTATAGCTTGAACTCTCTTTGCCTTCCATCCTAAAGACAGTGAGAGTCCGAAAACCAGACGAGATCCATGGATATTAAGCGAGCTTCTAGAGCTAGACCAAACATGTTGCTGTGCGTCAACGAGTCTCTCCTTGTGCGCCGAATCTCGCCATGTACTCAAGCAGAGGGCCCATAATGTACCCTAGGCACAAAAGGCGCAGAAGGACTCAACATACGTATAGATAAGAGAGTCGGGGAGGAACAAAAAGCTATTAGGAATCGACTTTTGCAATATGAAGTCATGACGGGAGACTTACCTAGGTTAGTAGAGTATTTCCGTGCCATACAATCTCGATTAATTCTGGATCCTCGACAGTGATAAGGTGTCATAGGTCTACAGTATCTTAGCCCTGGCAAGTCATTAATGGGAATTCGTAGGCACTTGTCTTCTTCAAGATGGCCTCACAGGGAACTATTCCAACGACCTGCCAGGCCAGGCCACTCTGAGTGGTAAGTGTAGAAGAACATACGACTGACCTAGGTACCTAGGTAGGTATGAGGTTATCCTTCAGGGCAGTTGGTAGACTGAGCCTAATCGGTGCGATAGTCAATGACAACAGCCCGCATTTGCTGTGGTTTGAAAACAGTCGACATAAAGGCATTACCTACAGCAAAGAAGCTGAGGCTAGAATCGAAGTCCTTCTGCATGTATTTGTAAAGTTTGTTCCGAAAGCCTGGAATGCAGAGCCCCTCTAATTCATATTTCTTCCTTCATCAGAATCCGATGCTCTTCTTGAAACCACAACCCCTATCTGGGTGTCTATTGCAGCTGTCACCGGCCTACCTGGCTGGGTTCCGGGAAGCAATGCAGCCTGTGAAGTGCTGGGTGTTGATTGGGCCTTGTTGAACTGCTGCTGAACTGCTGTACTGATACCAAAGCGCTCGCTACTCTCGCGCCTCGATCAAGCAACACATGTTAACGTTGCTTTCTCTCCTGATTCGGACTGTGCACTGAATTTGAGCGGCTGGATGGTTGGTGTAGAATTCCGGGCTCCCCCACATAGAAGATCAGGTGCACTTCATGTGCGGCCATCAACCGGTGTCGGGTTCGAGGGATATCAAGGCAGGCAATGCAAGCTTCCAACAGCCAGGGTCGCTTGGAGCTCCTTTGGGCGTCAGGTAAGCGTTATTGGTTCTCTGTTTTGGATGAGAGTCGCGAGCAGGGGGTGGCCAGGAAGGGTGTGCCCAGAACCTCAAGTCGGGGCACCTGGGGAGAGCACTGTTGAGGGTAGCCCGAGTGGGTTGCTGGTGTACAGATCACGTCCGCGAACGTTCCCAGACGTCGATGTCAACTTCCATACCCTACAGTGTACTAGGTTGATCTCGGAGAGGTCACGCACGACCCGTCTGAAAGGTTCGAGTTCGGATTGGTCAATGCCGCTGTTTTAAGTGGGGAGGAGCCTTAAGGCCTGGCCACTCCCTAGCCCTTCCGTCCTCGTGTATCGTCTGCGCCGCCCGCCATTCCAGTACTCCATGACAGCTCACTTGAGCAGGCTGCATAATCGGCTCACCCCAACAACTGGTGCAGGCACTTCCGAGTCGTTGGCCGTTGGCATTCAGATCTTGATTCGTCGCACGAAGTTGAATGGCTCTTACACTCCAACGATATCCAATTTTTCTATTTATACAACCTTCCTAGCAATTCTATAAGTACTTGGGTATATTTGACAAGAACTCCTCAGATGCAGCCATTTGCAAGGAAGCTGGGCGTGGCGGCCAGCCCGGTAAAGAATAGTGAAGCCGCAGGCGGGGCGTGTGGTGATGAAACGTCGAAATAAGCAAGAAACGCGGATCGCTGAGAGCTTCCTACGTAGGTAGTCGTGCAGACCGAGCCAATCAACTGGTGCATATGGGTGCATATCTGTGCATATGCAACACCTCTACTTTCTGCATATGCACGTCTGGCCGCTCCTTTATTCGCCACAAAAGGCGTGGCTTCCCACTGGAGCCAGTGCACTGAGCTGCCGCCAGCAGGAACCATGCCTAGGCCGTACACAGCCGAGTTGTCCCAATGCAGGAGCTGAATGGACACGCGAGACCGCACGAGCTGAGCTGGGATTGCAGACGGGCAGAATCGCAGCCAACGGCTCGCGCCTTCCTTCCTACCATTTTTGGGATCAAGCGCAAGCTAGGCAGAACCTGAAGAGGCATTGGACAATTTCAATTGGGCACATATAAAGTGGCTTCTACCGAGATACGTACCTAAGTATGTAATAAACACTGTACTTGCCTCAGTATAAGGCTCCAAAACCACCCAAGAGAGACCTATCCGTGGGTTAGGTGAAGTTACAGAGGCAATGGGGGCGGCAACTTAGCACCTAACGAGGCCCTAGATCCGTTAGCGGAAGAAGCAGGTCAGAAAAGCCAATAGGAGGGTAAGCTGTGGTTACTCAGGAGACTCCACACCACCAGCAAATTGCCAGTGGTGTGTTGCCTAGAAAGGCTAGAGCAGGTCATTGCTACTGGTCGGCTGAAGCAGCCCCCCCACCAACTTCCCTGCTCCAAGGTACGTATTGCCCGATCACAGGGAGAGCCGAAAACAGTCTCCATAGGCTTAGACCTCGTTATCACTCCATCTATATACACATGGCCGTCATCGTATGGTAGAGTGCGAACCAGCCAGGCTCAATCCCACTCCATCTCAAGAATGGCGATGGGTGGTACAAATCACCTCGAGTATTTATATGGCTGTTGATCTGCTCCGTTTCTCTTTCTCTATGTGCTTAAATTCTCCACGGGTTCTGTGACCCTCTCACTTGATATTCTTCAGTCCGACCAAAGCATCCATCTTCTTAGAAATCAGCTTCCAACTTTCCTATACCCCCTGTGTGAAAATGCCCTACCCACACACCTCGTCCTCTACTTCGACATCTACCCTGTAAGACAACACGTCCCCTAATCATTCTATTGCTCGCTTCATATTATCGCTCACCAGCTCACAATACATGATATTCCCAGCCAGGAATCCTCCAGTCACCATACAAGCACCACTGCCCAGCAGGGCTCGACTGGTACACCACCCCCTCCACAGGGCCAGGGAACATATGGACATGAACAGTCTGCCCAGACGAAGCAAAACCGTATGAAGCAAGACCTTCTCGGAATTGGAGCCCAGTTCGACAATCACAAGTAAGAAGAACAAGAGCAGGTAATGGAAGATATGATGGCTGGATATTTTCAATATCTATTCAGATATACGCCTGACATTGCTACTCTAGGGTACTCGAATGACTACTCATGAGCATGGACCTTGAGCATGAGGAGGGTGGTTTTCCCTTTCACCTGACAATTTTTGTACGTACATATCTAGATGCCCAATCAATCATGCTAGATGGAGCCTCATGTTGAATACCTTACAACGCCTGGCTCCTGCCTTCAGCTTCCCACATGCACAATAATGAGACCCTACGACTTCATCGCTTCCCTCCCGTAGCAGTACTGACCTAGTCTTCAGATGACTATAGAGCTCCGACTCTCCGAACCTTCTCGATTTCATGACGTGATGCAATATTATCCCGGAACAGACTATTAGCGAGGCACACATTTTCTTCTTAGGAAATGTCAAATTGTTTGAGTTCAAACCATAGATACCGGAATGACATAGTCTCCAAGCTGATCGCGATTGGCCGCATTCTTTTGCGTGAACACCACGATTTCTTTTTAGCATCTCAGCACCCGTCAGCAAGTCCTGCTCTGAGAAGGCTTCCGTCAACAGATGCCATGCCAGCAAGAATGTGGCGCTACGGTATATTTATATTTGTTCGTTGAGCCGTTATGCCACAGACTTCCTGCCTCCCTGGAACACATGCTTACGTCCATCTATCCGGCATACACGATGATGGCTTTGCTGTATGAGACGGTCTCAACTTTGCGTTCTCAGATACAATACATCAAAACAGCCAGCACTCGCTTTTCAAGCCGCCCGAGCCTTCCAAGCCTTTTCAAATTATTCCAAACCACCATTTGGGGCCTTTAAATGCATCAGTGGCACAAAAGCCAGGGTGTAGGGTATCATCCATCCAAAAGAAAGACACACTGGGCATCTCCGCCCATACTCGTCGAGCTCTCGTTGAAGCCAATACTACAAAACGCAACGGAGCGGGCGGCTCATATCTCATGAAACGGGGCACATCACTCTCCAAAATATTAGAAATGATGACATCCCCCTAATCCTTCTTCCCCTTCCCCTTCTCCCCACTACGACCACCCCCAGAAGCAGCAGCAGACGCAGCCCTCGCCTCAGCCGCCCTCGAAGCCCACGTGCCCACCCTCCGCACACTATCAAAATCACTAACAGAGCTCTCATCAGAGGCGTTCTGCTCGACGCGGAAGCTAAAGTCGACCGTGCCCACGAGCCCGCCGACGGTGGCGATCAGGCCCTCGAGGTCGCCCACGATGAGCGTCGAGCACACCTGCAGGACGGCGAACTCGGTGTACCCTTTTTGTTCCATGTTGCGGGCGTCGAGGAGGCTGCGGGCCTCTAGGGGTCGCCTGGTGTTGTCCTGGCCGCTGGTGTTTTGGTTGTTGGAGGACGGCTCGCCGTCGGGGTGGCTGGTTGAATGGGTTGATGAGGAGGACGAGGTGGATGATTCTGCTGATGATGAGGAGGAGGATGAGGATGATGCGGACGAGTGGTGCGCTCCTCTCCGGTGGGCGTGTTTATGATGGTGGGACATGGGGGTTCCGTCTGCGCGCATACTGAGGAGTTGTCGTGTCATTTCGTAGGGCTTGGGGAGGGGCATGTATGGCGGGAGGGACTGGCCCGAGAGGAGGCAGTTGGAGAGCAGCGTCAGTGTGGACAGGATCTGGTTGTGCACGGGCGAGACGTCCTCGAAGACCTCGCCCAGGGCGTGCATCCAGTCCTTGTCGGAGCTTTCTGTTGGTCCCTTCGGGGCCAGGTAGGTGAGGACGTAGGACATGAGGGTGCAGTAGTTCATGATACTGGACCAGAAAGTCAGTCTGGGCTCACGGAGGACAAGAGGTTGAGGGTAACCTTGACGTACCGAGTAGACCGTACTATGATGTCTTGATACTGCTCTTCGGGGAATTTGCCGCCAAGACTAGGCTCGAATTTCTGGAAGTTTGCGTGCATCTGCAGGGAAGGAAGAAGCATCGTCAATTTTCCAAACAGCTTTCGTCGGACCTTGAACAGGGAGTGCGCAGGAGTTCCTGGTATCTCCATGTCGCCGACAGTCCCCCTCATGGTGGCTTTCATCGTGGTGTGTACGACGCTGGAGTAGTTAGCAAGTAGATAGAGCACCGCGCTCAGATCCTTGCGAAGCCATGTCCTATCTGAGAAAGGACTTGGGAAAACAGTCCAGAAGAAGGCAACAAAGGCACCGGCGGCTACAGTGGCTAATCGATATGGGGCAAGCGTATAGAGTGGGTAGTAGGGTTGTCCGCTGGACTCGGACGCAGATATTCCCAGCAGGTCTGTTTGGAGCTCGTAGCCAAGGATGAGGACCTTGAGAGAAGCTTGTCAGTCTCATTGGGCATTGCAAAAACATCGACTGACGTAGGATCAACAGGGAAGGCTAATACACTAACCTGGGTGACGATGCAAATCATGGTTGCGGGTATAAACTGAGGATATTTGAAGAAGAAATAATATTCGATAAGGATGAAGAGCCAGAGAAAGACGAATATTCCCGGTACTTTACGGTCGACGATGTAGTAGATGATGAAACAGTTGACCATTGCAATGAAAGTGCCGCCTATTCGAAGGAGGAAGCCAAATGTCGATTGGCCGGACGCTGTAAGAAAGTCAGTGTCAGCTTCCGAAGTTACGGACCCAGTGAAGAGACGATTGCAATCAAGGTTGCTTACTCTGCGTCATTCCAATAGCTATGATAATCATGGCCCAAACGAGCCGCTGCTTTATAAAGAACTGCTGCGAGCTCTCGAGGAAAGCAATGATACCGATGGTCATGGTGGCGCAAGCGACGCGGAATCCGAAGACAGATTCGGGAGAGCCGAAGAAGTGCGAGAAACGTCGTACGCCGTTGCCGAACCGCTCCCAGGCGTTTGCGGCGGGGAGGTGTTCCGGGTCCTTCTTGTTCATCCAGCCCTGGCCGAGATACACGACGTTGGTGCCGGTCTCCATTATGTCAGGTGAGTCTTCGGCCGTCGAGTCCTCGTTGCTGAAAATGCCAAGAAACCACTTGCGTAGACGTCGGCCGCTCGGGAAGATTAAGCGCTTCTTGGACATCGTCCCGTCCTCCGCCCTTGCCTCGGCGAACGCTACGAGGTCTTGCACGGCCTCACCTGTAGCTTGCATCTAGAGGGAGGGTCATGTGGTCAGTCCCCGCAGGAAAAGAATTCCGGAATACCAGGCGCTGCGAAACTCACCAACTTTTCCAGGTACAAGATCACATAGAGCTGTGCCTGGTCATTACGCCTCTTCTCAAACAGTTTCCTGCTCTCATGGGGCCAATTCTCAAGATTCCCATCCGCGCACAGTCCCTTGTCTTTGGCCCAAAGCCGGAGGATCTCGCCCTTGCGGGAGTTGAACGTCTCAATCTTGGCATTGATGACGCTGGAGAACCCGACCTGGCCGGGACGAAGCTCTCCGCCAGAGGCCTCGACGTCGGCGTCTGCGCCTGCTTGTTGGGCTGCCGCCTTCTTTTGCGCCTTGGGCTGGGGGAAGAATTTGAGCAGGATACCGGCGTGGTCGACTCCCTGGGTGATGGCCTCGGACAGGATCTCAAAGGGCTCGTGCAGCTGCTTCATGATGTCGTTCCAGATCCGCTGGCTCTCCTCCTTTCCGATGGGCTCGAAGCGCTGGAATATGCCGCCGTCTCCCGGGCCGTCACCGTCCCAGCCCCTTTCCCTGCCGACCCGCTGGAATATGTCCATGATGGTGCCTATACCAGTCATCGGAATGACACACATGCGGATCAGGTTGAACATCTCGCCGAAGTCCTTGGCGCTCAGGTGGCCCCAGGCGATATCACGCTTCGCGAACTTCATGTCACCGTAGATCTTGCCCATGAGCTCCCTGATTGCCCCGATGGTGCCCCGCAGCGCCATGGCGTTCTTCTGCTCCTTGGTCAGCTTCGGGCCCTTGTCCTTCTTCCCGCCCTTCCTCTCCTTCTCCGAGCGGCCGGCCGAGGTTTCGGTCATCTCAAGGGAGAACATATCCTCCTTCTCCAGGCCCTGGAGATACTGCTTCTCGAGCACGATGGACTTTTTGAAGAGCCCGAGGACACCTGCCATCTGCTTCGTGACGACCTGACGACTGCTGATGGGGAAGACGATGAGAGAGACGGCAGTGGCGATAGCTAGGCCACTAAAAATGGCAGTCAGAAGCCTCTGGATAAAAGCCTCGGCGACGGCCAAGGTGGGGAACTCGGGACCGAAGGTGCACGAGATGTCGACCACGATGCTGTAGATGATGACGGGGATGTTAAAGGCCGGATACTTGGCCCTTACTGTATTGCTCAGCCATATCTGGAAGAACAGCCAGACGCCACACACAGCGCTCTGGCTCGAGTTGTAAGGGGCGCGGCCGTTGGCGCGGATGAAGGCAGCCATCTCGCGGAGATCCGAGGTGTGCAGGCGGGCCTGGACGGCCGAATAGTTGATCAGCATGGCCATGGCGCAGCCGATCGCGCTGGCCAGGATGTTCAGGATCATGTTCTGGATGAACTTGCCCCGCGGCAGGACGGAGAGGGACAGGACGGCTATGACGCCGACGAGATATCCCAGCGTGGTCAGTTGACGCATTACTGCCGGCGACTGGTACATGGCGAGGCCAATGACAGGCGCAATAGAGCCTCTGTGTGTTCAATGCAAGGGGCATTGGTCAGCATTGGCTCGCCGAAGGATGCACAGGCCAGACAGGCATGCGGAAAGGGAAGACTGACTTGAACATGCTCTTGAGGAGGATGTCATTGAGGCCCAGCTTCTGCATTGTCTTCTCCACAAAGCCTGGGGACTTTGGCTTCTCTTGGGGCGCTTCCTCCTCTACTGGCTCTGGGGCCAACTCGTCCTTGAAAGTCGGGGCATTGCGCAGAGGGTCGTGGCCCGGATCCAATGTCTGCGACTGGGTGGATTGTGTGTCGTTCTGCCCCTCGCGAGCCACCTTGTCCTGCGACTGTGTGTCCTGCCCCGAGGGCTGCTCTTCTTCGACCGGTCGTGTGGGTTCGACAGTTCCATTATCAGTAGCAGCAGCCATCGTGGGCAACGGATGCGCCGGGGCGCCTCGAGACTAGCGGGTGTGAACTTCGGTGGGAGGTCTGGCTCGTGGAGGAGGAACGAGGCTTCGTGATTATGGCTGGCAGTTCAGTTTGGCCATCTGCGAGGTCGCGCAGAGCAATCGACACGGGCAAGGGGAAGGAGGAGGGGCATCGTGGATATCGAGAAGAAGGAGAAGAAGAAAAAAGAACAAGCAACGACGTCTCGAGTATCAATGCACGCCGCTTGACTTAGGGACGGCCCTAATCGACGACGTTGGAGAAAGAGGTGGACCGGTGGAGGTGGAGCTGAGGCCTGCAGCCCTCCTGATCCCTGTCCGTTATGACGCTGCAAGGCGTTGATCGGATCCCTGCCAGCAAATCTCAACAGGTGAACCGTTGCCCTGCGGGATTGAATTTAGCACCCACACTGCCACACTGACTCAGTGCCGGCTTAGCGCTGCTGGGCTGCTGGGTCGCTCCCGAGCAGGGACTCGGCGCCGAGACAAAAAGGGTGGGGGTTTGCTGCTGCTTCTTTTGCTTCTTCTCGTCTTGCTGTGATAGTAACAACCTTCCTTTTCTCAGCCTTAACAGAATCACACGCATCTCCTTCTTGCTGAAACTGCTGCGCCAGAACATGACGCCCTACTGGTATTGAGATGAATACGAGACTGATGTATAGTTCAGAGGGCGTCAAATGGGTCATTTCCAGTCCATTCTGGCCATCGAGGCGGGACCGGTGACTTTAAAAGAACAATCATTGCAGCAGTGGCTGACCCTTTGGCTGACATCTTGGCGCCCCGCGCTGACACCGCTCCCGAGTGCGGGCCAATCCGTCAGGAGATGAGCACAGTGATGGACATGCGAGACAGTATCACGGCATTAGACCGAGATCAATGTTCGAGTCCAGCTCCAGTGCATCGCGGCTGGACCCGACAACCAGCCGACAGGACGGACAAGACACATGTGTTACCTTGCTTCAAGTCTGCATTCAGAGATGGGTTCCCCCTGCACATTTAAAGTAATCCCGGGCTGTCGAGACAGAAGGAATAAAACCTGGACAGTGTGCTACATAGCACCTAACAGACGAGTGAGGTGGTATAGTCAATGGACTAGGAAGGAGAGGCGAAGTGCTTGGAGCTGTATTTCACTTACAACCATTGCTCTCTCGGAAACCCAAGGGGACTCTCTTATTTTAAGAGTTTCTGCTCACCCAGTACAGGCAATGGAAAGAAAATTCATATGCACATGGTTGACTCTACAGCCCCGTCACGTGTTGCTTTCCAGTCACGAGACTATGATGAATGGAGGGTAAGATTCTAAATCATTGGCCTCGAATCTGACGGTAAATATGTGATTCTCCGGAGAATCCTAGACATGTATGCACCATAGGCTTTGTGAAGAGTCTAGGTCGCTTCTCGTGGTGAGGGTTGCGATTTGAGGAACAGAATTCTGTGTAAATAATCAGTATCTCTTCCAGGACATTCATTGATACGTTCCAAACAATTCATAGAGCTCTTCAATTCATTATAATCTGTGAGAGTTAGTATCACTTCCACAGTAATATTCGGGCAGCTCCAGCATTGACTTCAACTGGCTCTCCAGTCACTCGAACTTGGGCTTCCACGTCACTCTTTACACACCCAAAGTGGTATTGTGGCTCGAGCTGCCAGTCCGCATGTTGTGAGCCGCTCGAGTTCTCCAGATGTGACGCGAAAGTATGGGTTGTTCCCGCAAAGTCACAATCCAAAGGGCCTTCCTGTGATTCATGCTTCCCAGTGTATATAAAAAGTGCCGCTGTCTGTATTCTAACACCATCCCTCCTCTATATCCCCCAACTACACTCTCGTACCGACGTGAAACAAGAAAATCCCGGACCAAGATACGAAAGAAGCCCTAAGACGCAGACAGCCATACAAAGCAGCAAGGCCCCCCAGAAAAGTCAAGACAGACAACCAGGAGACACCCAACCCATCGAGATTAGCTTTAGTCAGGTATGAAGCGCTCCTCATGTACCCACGCTATCCAGGACACCCTGCTGATTCCTTAAATCACTTAGCGACAATGTGTGAGAAGTGGACGCATATCTGGAGAGGAAATTGCAATCATTTCATGAAGAGTGAAACTGAGAGATCAGACCCTTGCGCGAACTGTGTCGATGGTAAATTTGCAACCTGTGGAAATCTGGTACGGCTTGCAAACGTTACCACAATTCAACCACACCGATGCTTCGACTGTCAGCCCCCGAATTGATACAGCTGGAACAGCAATACCAGCAGGAAACGGCGGGGATGGTTGATTTCCACTGAGGCCTGGATGCCATGAGAGTGGGACAAAAACAATTTTGGGGTCATAGAGAGTTGACCAGGCTACGTAGCCAAATAATCACGAGCGTCTGAGCTTCATTCTTAAGACAGGCCCTGCTATACATTTCAATGACCGGCGTCGTGAAGTGCGGAATTGCGAACGCGACATACAGAGACTCACATACTCAAGACTGGTCTGTAAAAACGTACACTGATACCCACCCAGAACCCTGTCCCCGCACGTGTAAAAGCATTTTGGCGTCCCTAAATAAGTACGGATGCGATCTACCTGGTCCTAGTGGTTCCCGATCCCCTACCGGCACTGGGCGGAGACCGCAAGATGAGAGCCGCAAATCAAGAGGCACCTACTCTTTGCCTTGGCTGACATTCCTCATCTCAGCAACATTTATAGCCCGCCCGCCCTCAATCCTAGCCACGACGCCTATGAGCTAGATAGGAACAAGCTTTTTGTGAAGCCCTAAGCTAAATCTTAAGAATATATAAGGTATATTCACAACTACTTAGATATTATTAACATTGAAGTAATTAAAATTTCAGAGATTTTACTATAAAGACGTTGGTTATATTCTATAAGAGCGAGTATTGCTTAGAGATATGAGAGTTAGGGATATATTTAGGCAGATCTGAACGGCCCACGTCACTTATGCCACCTTATGACCACAGCTTCTGCTTCAGGTAGTCCATAGCCTCCTTGCGGTAGTCGTCGGCCTGCTGATAGGCCAGGGCGGTGACGTTGGTGTCGAAGACAATGTTGGTGGGCGAGTCGAGCTCGTACGGGGGCCACTCGACGCCGGCGCCCTGGACGCCGTGGGCGTTGGGGTCGAGCCCCGTGATGAAGGCCACCCACATGCGCGACATGAGGTCCGCGAGGCGCGGGTAGGTCTCGGGGCGGCCCTCGAAGGGGTTCACGGCGACGGCGTTCTGGTAGCCCAGGCCGCCCGTGTTGTCGAAGACAAAGGCGACCTCCTGGAAGTGCCCCGCGCCGACGGCGTGCGACACGCCGTTGACCAGCACGTCGAAGCCGTACGAGTAGGCGGTTACGCCGGCGGCGGCCCAGCTCTCGGCCCACGCGCGGCGCGGCGCCACGTAGCCCCGGTCGCCGGTGAAGGCGGCCACGCGCTTCCACTGCGCGCCGTAGTAGGCCAGGGCGCCCGCGGGGCGGCCCTCGAGCGTGGCGGGGATGCCGGCGGCCGGGTCGTCCGGGTACAGGGCCGACAGGTCGGCGACGGTGGCGTTGCCGGCGCCGCCCGAGCGCAGCAGCGCCTCCCACTGGGCCGTGGTGTTGATGCCCTTGGTGCCGAAGGAGCCGCCCTCGTCGAAGTTGCAGCCGATGATGACGGGCACGGGGGCAAATTTGCCGTCGCGGACAAGCTGCCAGCGCGGCGCCTGCAGGAAGTCGCCGTCGACGACGGTGGCGAAGGCCGGCGCCGCCGTGGCGTTGAGGATGTCGCTGAGGGCCCAGCTCGGCACCTGGCGCAGGCACTGCAGCGTGTCGGCGGCGGCGGTGCAGTTGGTCTTGCTGACGAGCGTGTTGTAGTACTCCTGCGAGCTGGGACCTTGGGTGGGCACCTCGCCAAAGTCGGTCTCGTAGCCCGTGCCGCTCTGCAGGATGGCGGCTCGGAATAGCTTGTCGTCGCGGCCGCCATAGGCCAGGATCTGTGCAGACACGCTCCGGGCCCCGGCGCTCTCGCCCCAGATGGTCACCTGGTCCGGGTCGCCTCCAAAGGCGGCGATGTTGTCCCGCAGCCACTCCATGGCCGCGCGCTGGTCTCTGTAGCCGAGGTTGCCGGCGCCGTCGGCCTGCACCTCGTCGCTCCAGAGGAACCCCCAGGCGTGCAGGCGGTAGTTGATGCTGGCCACGATCATGGGCGTGCCCATCTCCACCGACTGCCGGACGATGAAGGACGTGTTATAACGGGGGTCCGAGCCGCCGCCCTGCGTCAGGCCGCCGCCGTGGATCCAGAGCGCAACGGGCAGCCCGGCGTCGGGCTGGACGCCATGAGGCCGCACCACGTTGATGGTCAGGCAGTCCTCGGACACGTGGTTGCCCAGGACCCAGGTGTCACTGCCGTAGCCGAAGCACTGGGGCGAGTACTCGGTGGCCTCGCGGACGCCGGTCCACGTGGCGTTCAGGGGCTGCGGTGGGCGGAACCGGAGGTCGCCAGTCGGCGGCTGGGCGTAGGGCATGCCGAGGAACAAGTCTTGGTCGTAGGCCGCATTGTACGTGCCGCTGTAGGAGCCCCCTTGGACAGTGGCCACGGGCGAGGACTGAGTGGGCCGGGCCCAGACCGGGGTGGCGACCGAGGCCAGGGCGAAGAATATGAGGGTGCTGAACCGCGCCATGCTGGACTGCCGTGGATGGTGATCAGTGAGCTCGAGCAAGAGAACTTGTTGACCCCCTCAGGAGCGCCAGGACAGCCGTATTATATGTTGTACTACAGTACTACATGGCCGTCGACCCCGCGACTCTTGCCCAGACGCCATCATGGCGCCGGGAAGCAGGCTCGGATGGGCGCATGACTGGCAGAGAAGGCCCTTCTGTGGGGAAGCTGGGGAAAGCTGGGGGAGGGTGCCTTGCGGTGGACGGAGTGGTGTGGTGTGGGTGTGGGGAGACAATGGCTACATGTCGAGACTAGTCGACATGGGATCCCCGGGCGAACCCCACACTCGACCGCGTGGTTGGACGGCCAAGCAACGTCGTGAGGGTCGAGAGAAGGGCGGCGAGGTTGACCCTCACCACTGGGACAGGCCTCATGAGAATCCTCCGAAGGAACCATCCAGTAATCCCTGTATCGCGCTTGGTGCCACCGGCTTTTGAAAGATTTGAGAGAGACCGTGGATTCGTAGGACTGCGGAACAAGGCTGGTAGGGAGTAATTTGAATTCGTTGGGGTGGAAGCAATGACGCCGTATTGTCTACCTAGGTGGATGGCGGGACAATTTCTTCCATCTGATTTGAGTTGATCTTGGTTGAGGTCCAATGTCAAGCTGGGATACGAATGCCACAGACGAGACTGAAGAAATTTCCTGTTTATTAGCAGACCACGTTAGTTACAGAGCTCCCGACAACTACGAACAAGAGCTTGGTCTGAATTGCTTTTGAGCTGCTTGTTAGCTGAGGCACTGCTCACTTGAAGCTTCAAGTTCTGCTTAGGCAACCTTGACAATCTTCCAGATGCGTCTGTGTGCATTTCGCACATAGATTGGCGCACGTGGTTCGAATCTGCACGCCCTACCCCGTATCACTGGTCAGGCACCGTCTGATCTTCCCTCACGTCTCAATTTCGTCGAGCAGTTGGCGCAAAACTGGGTCTGTGTCTTGACAACACGAATTGGAGATTCATTATGAATTTGGATGTGGGGCAGCTAAGCCTGGCGGTCATTCAAAGTAAACAAACCTTGGAACTCATTTGGGTTGTTGAAAGGTGCCCTCCAATGAATGACTTTCCACACCGGTGCCTGCTGTCGTCGATGACACTTGAAAACATGGGAATATGTACTTGCCCTGAAATGTCTCTGGAAAGATTTCTCCATCAAGCTTCCTGCAACCAAGTTTTTTTTGGCCTAGCGATGTGAAAGTGGAAGGTGAAAACAAACAGTCCACAGCCTCAGCGTTGATGATTCAGCATGCGACTGACGCCAATGACAAGAGTCGGTGTGTTGTTTTGAGATTTCTCAGCGAGAGCTTCCTCATGCCGTCCTGCCTGAGCATGAGCACACTTCTACGACGAGACCATCCACGTGCCTCGTGGAATGGCGATGCCACTGGCAGAGACCGTATGCTCATGCATCTGGGGACACGTGCTCTTCGTCATCAACATCCATAACTTCCGTAACCAGTTCGCAGCACAGCATCTGTGGTGTTTCACCTCTACGGACTGCAACAACGACGGGTTGTTCTGACAGTTCAATCACTCTTTTGCCTGGAGTCGCAAACGTAAGCAGGAGATACTTTACTGACAGCTTAATTTCTCTTCGAGTCATCCCATTCTCATGGAATCCTCACTTGATGACCCTCGGGTGCTCTCTATGATTCACAGGCATTTGCTCAGCAAGTCTTGACTACAACTACACAGTCGGTTTCAATTGATACTCAGAGGACAATGCAATTGATTGCTCATTGGGTCACTGTAGATAGGTCCAGAATGTATGCATACTCTGCCTAACATTGTTTGTTTACCGTGTCGCGAGCTATTGTCTTCCATCCCATGTGCCTTCACACAATTCAAGCCCTGCACAAATGAATGAAGTCCCAATTCACCTCGTCCACCCAGTGACAGTCAAACGCCCCAATCAAGTCGGAGCTAGTTGCAGTATTGAGAGCTGCCCCACCTAGCCACTGTTGCCCCAGCTAGTATTTGAAGCTCTCCCAAACTGACTGTTTGTTTTCGAGTCCTACTCTCTTCCCTCCCACAGCAACGAGAGAGACAACGGCTTCTGTCCACCGACAACACTTGATTGATCAAACCACCATCGCCAAAGATGGAGCCCATGATGATGTCTCTCCTATGCGCCCTCGCCCTCCTCCTCCTCCCCTACCTCATCACGCAGCCTCACCATGTGCGCGTCGCCGTCGCCCTCTGCTGCTGCGCTCTGTTCTCCCAGAGCGTCACCAACTTTGGTGACGCGATTGACCTCGATATGCCCAGTTCCACCATAGTCGTGGCTGGTGCCCTCGCCTTCCTCTGCGCCATCGCCCACAACCCTCTCTCCTGGCTCTCCCTGATTCTGCTCGCCGACCCCTCCTCAGTCCCTCCCAGCGAGCGGCCCCCACCAGTCTCGGCGTGGTTTGGCAAGCCTCGCCAGCTGCTCCCGACCAGCCACGGCTCCCGGCGGAGAAAGCCGAAGCCCGCCTCCTCCGCCGCCGCAGAGCCCGTCCTGCTGCTGCAGAAGCTCGAGAGGGCCGAGGCCGACAAGGTCAAGCTCGAGGCCAAGGTCAGGCAGCTCAAGGGCGAGAAGCGCCATGCGGAGGCGCAGCGCAACAACTACCAGGGCCTGAGCGCGCGGTACTGGACCATGGCCAAGATGTGCATGGGCGCCACTGAGAGCGCCAAGGCACGGCGCGACAAGGCGCTCCGCAGGAGCGCGTGTTTCCAGAAGGCTGCCGGCGCCGACGAGAAGATCACCCGCCTCGAGGCCTCCGTCGAGGCCATCAAGGCTGAGGCACACAAGGCTCTGGCGGAGAAGGACCAGGTGATCGAGGACAAGGACGAGGAGATCGCACGCCTCAACGGCATCATCAGCCGTGGCGATGACGACGACGACGACACCAACGGCGGCTCTCCCTCAGGAGGAAATGCGCAGCACCATACCACGGCCACAGAGCCAAGTGGCGCGCCTCCTGCCCCTGTTGACGAGTCTTCCATCCCTCCTCATCCTCCTCCTCCTACTACTACTACTACTACTACTACTACTACCGCTGGTGCGCCGTCTGACGATGCTGCTGCCCCGGTCCCGCCCCCGCCCGTCTCTTCTGTCTCGTCGCCAGTCTCGTCTGTTCCTGCGTCTCCCGTCTCTTCGCCTACTTTCTCTCCACCTGGCTCGCCAACCTTCGTCCCTCTATTTCCGAAGTTCCCCCCCGAGCCTCGTCATCTCACCCCTTCGGGTTCGACCTCCGATGTTGAGTCCCTCACATCCGCGTTTGATGGCCTGGGACTCCCGACCGGTGATGGAGCTTAGCAGACTCCTCCGGCGAGTGAGCCCACGGCCGACCCGCGGCTTCCTGAGACATCGGCGCCCTCTTCTACTCCTGGTCCTCTCCTTCCCGAGCCACTCATTCAAGAGCTGGTCCCCGGGTGGTTCCTTGCTCACCCGCACTTTACTCAGCTGCCGTTCCCTACCACGTACTGTTGGAACATACCTGGACAGTATGTCATACCTGAACAGTATGTGATGGCCGCCGCTTTTGGTCCTACACCCGGTGAACCTCAGTCAGGCGCCCACGATGCTCCGCGCTCGACCAAGTACAGCAGATCTGAGCTGTCTGCACTCATGGCTTTCGCCAACGCGCTTCCGCGGCCTGCCGGGTACAGCGACTCTCAGTGGTCGGCACTCCAGGCATTCGATGCTCGCTACAATGGTCGTGGCCAATACGTCCACCAGCCTCGGGCCCCTCGTGGGTACAGTGAGTCTGAGATGTCGGCCCTCACTGCTTTCGATTCTCGTTTCAGCGCTCCCGAGCAAACTATCCCTTCTCAGCAGCCTGCCGGGCTGGATTCCAAGTCTCGACTTTTCTGTTGTGCTCGTCAGTACCGTCCTGATTTCACTGACTCCCAGATCTTCTCTGGTTTGGCTCTGGAATACTTCAATACCCGTCAGCAGCATCCTGATCTTACGGAAGCTGAGACCATTTCTCTTATGGAAATTCATGCTCAATCCGTTGTCTCTGGGACACGTACATCGCCTCAGCAACCTGTGTGGCAGGATGTCAGTATGCGGCTTTTCAGATACGCCCAAAAGCGCCATCCCAGTTGCAGTGTCGCTGAGATCTCCTCTCTATTGGCTCAGGTTTACGCCGAGGTTCATCAGCAGCATCCACATCTCACGGAGCACGAGATCACTTCTAAGCTGGAATCTCAGGCCGGTCTCAACGACCCCGGCAGAGGGTCATCTCCTCAGCAGCATATTCCTGGGCATGCTGGTGGTCGGCTTGACGACAGTGACACACCGTACAGTCCTGATTTTGTCAGCTCTGGGGCATATTCCCATGCGCAGCAGCCTCTGGGGGCGAATGGCCACGAGAACGGAGCTTCGAGCATGGAGTCTGGCGCTGGACCTCAGGTATGTGCTCAGTCCGAGGCCCCAAGTGCCTCAATGCCTGTAGCCAACATCACGGCGCACAGTCTAGGCTCCCAAACGGTTCCACGGCCAGACGTCGCAGCCGAAACGTCACAAGGGACGAGCGACCCACCTACGGACGCGGCGGTGGGATCTCCCAATGAGCACTACCAATTCCCCCATCTTTCGCAGCAGCCTCCGGGAAGGAACGACCTCGAGGGCCGGTCTTCCAGCATTGAATATGGCGGGGGACCTCAGGATGGTGCTCAGACCGTGGCCCCAACTACCTCAACATCTGTATCCAGCAACCCGGTGGACAGCTCGGGCTGTGAAATAGTTTCACGACCAGATTTAACACCCAAGGCAACACAAGGGGCGAGAATCGCACCTGCGGACGCGACCATGGGATCTTCTCATGAGCACACCTACTCCTCTCATCTCTCGCAGCCTGGCCCAGCGAATACCGATCAACAGGCCCCTCATGGATGGCAAACTGATCAACCTGCGGCCCAGTCGGCGACCCCAGTCCCTCAGCCAAACGCGGCTTCGGCTTCTTCTGCGCCTCACATTGTAAGCGGCTCAGCACCTACTGCGCCAGTTCCTGTCGTCTCTGCTGCACTCAACCCACCTTCTCCAGCGCATGCAACCCCTGTCGCTACCGCAGCCGCAGACGACGAGGACGACGATGACAACTGCCTCGTCAAAGTGATCAGGAAGTCGAGGAAGATGAGGGCCATTTTCAAGACAGGCCCCATGCAGTGGATGCCAGAAAAGGTCGTGTACGGTGTTAAGGAGGCCCTCAAGGACCTGAGGGCGGCAAACCGCAAGTCCAAGAAGCGACTGTTGTCCAGGAAGGGGCCCATCAGCCAGACGGGATCCGTGAAGTTCACCTGCGATTTCGAGGGCTTCATGCCGGGCGACAGGATGGCGTGTCCCCGGGCGAAGCGCGATTGGATCAACGCCTACATGCAGCTTGTCCTGGACAGGCGCTGTGGCCGTGTTCCTGCCGATGCCACTCTGGTGTCCATCAGGGAGAGCAAAAATCGCGATCAGGAGGCGGCTGATGGTGATGGCGATGTAAATGATGCCGTTCAGGATGTTGTCGACCCTTGGGATACGGTTCCCGACAGTTTGGCCAAAGAGCTCTTCGCGGATGATGGAGATGACAATCAGACTGGCCAGGGAGAGGACGACCCAGCCGACAGCGGCCTAGAGTCGAGCATGTTCGGGATGACCATCGAGAATGAGGCTTCCTCGTCTAATTGAGGCCAAGATGCTCTCGCTCCAGTTCCCAAGTTGCGGACAACTAGACCAGGGTCGACCACATATTTGAGTCAGGGCAGAAAGTTGATGGGATATCTTGCGGGCAGTCTTCGTCGGCGAACCAGCTCGTCACAAATTTTGAGCAGCCTTTATTGCTGAGTCACGTCTTCAATTGCGTGGCTTGGTCACCTGAGTGATCCCCCTGGGGTAGCGATGGCAATCGGCTCAATGAACAGACCAACCTATGTGTTTTGATGACGACAAACAAATATGAGCGTGTATGGTGTTGAGCGGTATGAAGAACGAGTTCAGGATATTCTGATTCGTGTTCATTGTCAGGAAAGAATCGAAGAGCTTCTCGCTGGGAAGGGAAGAAGGGTGTTCAGACAGCAGACCAATGGGGCAGTCTGTGACAGTCATTCCGAATGACGAACACTTGGAAGAATCAGTATCGAGGCGGCAGCAGCCTTTTGACAGCTCTTTGAATCAGGTATCACAGTACAGTCAGATCAATGGCATGAAGCGTAAGCTCACAATGGTTGAGCCCCGATCATCTAGGATGGATCCACACGCGCATGTCTACTTCTCGTGACAGTAACCTCAGACGTATTCAAGTTATATGTCGTGTCGGTATATCTGCCCTTGGCGATCCCCGCGGTACAACCAGTGGCTGACTTATGAGAGGGCTGCAACTATCCCACGTGCTTTTGATACGTTGTACGAATTCGCAATATATATGACAAGATGATGCGATAGTAGTACGACTCATGACCCAAAGAGCCGGGCCCGCCTCAGCCTTATCACTGCTGGGAAGTTGTAGATCATACGGGGCAGTAGCTATCAAGCCTTTGGCTGCAAGATCGCAGAGTATGTGCGAATTGACGAGTCACGTCCGCTGATCTGAATGTTGTTTCTGTATCTGAGCACAATGTGCAGGCACACACGTCTCAGAGCATGGAATTATGGATCTTTGATAATCAGGGACTCCTTGCCTGTGAGTGGACAGAAAATGTTACACAGATAAGAACTCACACAGAAACGTTTCAATTCAGGGAGCTATTGCCACTGGCTCCCTGAAAATGTTGCATAAATGTTATGTGTCTCAGGATTGAGACAGTGCAATCTAGACCTCTACCTCCGGGAACTCAAAATCGATAGAGTTTCTCCAGCGAGGACAGACCAAGACAAATAAGCTTTCTCCAAAAGTAGAATAAGTTGGGACCCCCGATCGACGCGTTCGAGGTCCTAGTCGGCTCCACATTTCTCGCATACCTACCACAGGCCGGGATTGTGATCTAGGTTCAACCCTTGCGCAGCTTCGAGCTACCCCTTGACAGAGGTACGCCAGCATAGCGACGCGGCCACCAAACCCCCCTCGCAGGACGTCAAACTTTCAATTGCTCCCCTTTTCCCACCTCGAGCACCCCCAGTATGGACTTCCAATGACACGATGCCCATCATGTACCTCCCGTTGAACAGATCCAGTATCTTGTCTAAAAGATGTCTCACTGTCATTGTGCTGGCAATCGTCATATTCTTGTTCGTCACCAGTGAATCCGGCCCAGATCTCGACAGGCTGCGCAACCAGTTGACAGATTTTGCTATTCCCGGGCAGAAAGGCAGCTGGACCACGCGGAGACAATTTGTTGATCGCGTGTTGGCCAACGACTTCTACACTACCGAATATGATGGGGCGGCCGTGCGGAAGCTCTGTAGCGAGGCGAAATGGCGCGACGACAGGATAGTCGAGTGTAAAAGGCTCGCAGGCGGTGTTGGGAACCTGAAGATCAACTTGCTCGGCTGCGTTAGGTTCTCCATTGAAGCTGGAGGTAAGGGAGATCCTCAGTTTGTACTACGTTCATGGTTACATACTGACCGAACTATCCGCAGCAACCCTCATCACACCGGTCCTCCACCCCAGGGAAGCCTTCGAGAAAATGGAGCATAGCTTCGGATGGGATACTGATCTACCCGTCTCATACATGTTTGACAGCGACCATTTCTTTGAAACCTTGGCCGAGGATTGCCCTCAGCTGCACATAGTTGATGAAGATGACCCGGAGTACAACATACCGCCCGAGAGCGAGGCGTTTGTCGTCGAGCCGAAGAGACTCATCCCTGTGGTGCACAACAACGTCCTCATCGACCCTTCACTATGGAGACCAGCATTCGACCAGCACGTCGAGGACATCTTGACCCAGAACAACCGCCCCGCCCCGACCAAGAAGCACCCGATCCGGATGAGCTTCGACGACGTCGCCTTCTCCTGGCCCGTGCGGTACGACGGCGACGAGTTCCGCAGCGACTTCGGCTTCATCGCGCGGTACCCACGGCACATCCGCGAGCTGTCGGCGCGCGCCATGTACAACCTGTACAAAAAGCTGGGCATCCACCAGAGCCCCGCGGGCCCGTCGACGGGCGCGTTCCTGGGCGCGCACGTGCGGAACGAGCCGGACGCCCAGATCGAGGCGTGGTCGTCGTTCGAGCAGCAGGCCAACCAGATCAGGCAGCAGGTCGTGGACAACCAGCTGGGCGCGCTGTACGTGGCGACGGGGACGGCGAGCGACGTGGACCGGCTCCGGGATGCGCTGGCCGACGTCGAGGTGCGCGTCAACGACACGCACACGGGGCCGCCGCAGGTGTTGCAGAAGTGGGACGTCCTGGATGAGTCGGACATCATGCTCCTGGACGAGCTTACGTGGGACCAGATGGCCCTCGTCGACCTGGATATCATGCTCCGCGCGAGCCACTTTGTCGGCATCTGGGAGAGCAGCTGGAGCTGGACCATTGCTCTCAAGAGGCATGCCTGGGCCGAGCAGGATCCCTATGACTATGACAAGCATCCCACCACGTTCCAAGATGAGTTGAGCATTCTCTATGGGCCGATAGGTGCTCAGCCGGTCATCGATCCGTGCTTGTGGTTGTAGCTGGGGCAAGCTGTTCTCATTTTTCTGTCTTGGTTGTTGAATATCAGGCGTCTCGGTAATTAGGCGTAGAAGGGGTCGGAAGAGCTAGACATGTTTCTCATTCCAGAGCAATAAAGTCGCGTCACGCGCTTCACAATCCTGACAGGTCTTCTCGGTCGAACGTGAGACACATTACCCGATTTGACGGTCTGGGCTCGAAAGAACGTCTCACATTCATGGGGAGCCGAAAAACAAGTGTTTGCATTATGTACGTTACATGGATTCGTCATTTGATTCGCGGCATCGGGGCATCGTCGTAAGCGACCTCGTACCGCGTGACTTTGCGGATGGCACCCGATTCCTCGTCACCCGCTGACTCGGCGCGTTTGCCGTCGTACACAGGGGACATGATGAACTCCTCGCTTGGGGAGCATCCGGTGTACGCTTGTGAGTGACTCGACACCTGGCGGGGGTCCAAAATCAGGACTGAGGGCCGCTTGCTTGCAGATCCCTCGAAAAGCTTCGCAGACCCATCGAAAAATTGCGTCCACCTGCCGCGATTGCGGCTGCCCTGGATACGGCTTCCTTGGCTCCGACTGCCGCCGGTCTCGTAAGACAGTTTATTGTTGTAGTTGTGATGGCGCTCGAACGCCAGACAGGGGAAGACGACGGCAAGAGCTCGTTTACACATGGGCAGACAAGCGCAGATGATGGCTGTGTTGTCTTCGATTATAGTCCACATGGACGATGCAATATCGTCTACAGATCGTCAGTACAACGAAAAAAAGTGCTAGGTATGGGATGTGGATGACAAACAAGTCGTGTCTGGGCTTGTCGAGGAGAAACTCAGTGTTTGCATGCGAATAATACTGGTCAACGTGACACTGAATTCGAGAGTTTCCGTCAGCAATGCATATTCTCTATTGCGACGACACAGCAAGGCAGATTTTACTCACAATGCACCGAGAACGAAGACACCCATGACTGCAACCTTCTCACCAATCGGAAGTTTGAGAGACAATATCGGCTGGATGGGAAGAAGCAGAATAATCATATCAGTGGCGATTGAAAAGCCTGCGTTGGCATACCAGTTCTTCTCGATGCTGATGCACGTCCCTGGAATGGTTTTATCCCATGCCCTTTGCACTGGAGTGCACTGGAACACCGATGCAAAGAACGCCGCGATCATGTATGCTGTCACTATGCCGATGAGGACTCGAACAATCCAGCGGAACCATGTAAAGACGGCGAAGATGCGCATATAGAGGAGTAATATCGAAATTTTGGTCAAGTTCATAGTAAGCTTATAGAAGATCTGTGCCACGAAGAACAGCTGTGATGAGGCATAACCAGAGTTAGCATGGTCGGACGCGGCGTAGCTTGGACAGAAGTAGTTCGTTGACTCACCTTTAAAGCCATGAGCTTGTTTTCCGGAGAAAGATTGTAGATATGTTGGCCGAATCCATAAACGCAAGAGCCGAGCATGAGACCCGACACGAGTGCGCAAAAGACCTGAAGGATACACCATTAGTGACGGAAGGAAATCTCGGATTCGATCATGTATCTGTACCCAGGAGATAAGGCAGCACCAGTCGTCCCAGCCAACAGCCGAGTTTGAGTTGTGCCGGGACCAGAATCGAGCGGCAACAAAGCACGGAGTCACCACGAAGAAAACAATACAGGGGATCTGAACCACGGGCGCGTTGCTCTCCCCTGGAATATTTCCTGTCGCCATCGAGCCCTCAGAGTGTGTAGACCTCCCGCGTCCTCGGCGGGTGGCTCGACGCACAGGCAGGTAACACGAAAGGGTCCAATCGCCCAGTGGTCGCGGGATGACGGTAAGTAAATATAGGATATACGTGTCTGCAGGTCGCACTGCGGAACCGGAAATCGAAATTCACGACTGCACTGACGGTCCGCTCAGGGTCCCGAGACAGCCCGGCCGGGATGTAACATTTCTTCGCGGGCGATTTGGGGCGGCGAAAGGGTTTTTGTTATGCCAATATCCCTGCGATATGATGGAAAACAGACGGAAATGGCGTCCAGGTACGGCAGCCCTGGCGCCCGGCAAGGTTAAGAAGGTTCAAGGGATGGATCCCGTGGAACGGTGTAAGCCACTGCAGCAAAGGACCACGAGACCCCCCTTGCTGCAGGACGCAAGAGTGGTCAAGCGGCGACCAGCGAGCTGAGAGTATATTGCTTTGCAGAGTGGGACAGAGCTCCACATGGTCGAAAACTTCCGGGGGGATCCTTCGATGCGCGGCAAAGTTTCCGATGATGCGTTGGGTGTGCAATAATATTTTCCTCGTCGAAGCGAAGAGTAGAGCAGCTTATCGCGCCTCAGATGAGAAAGTCTCTCCCCTTTCCGGACTCGCCGTGTATATCTCTGGCATCTCATGTGAGCTTTAAAGGCCCTAAGGTATGTTGAGTTTGGGGACATTGGCGATCACTAATACCACGAGGTGCAATGACAGGACGATCGGACTGAAAGAAACTATGGAGCCCACATAAACGTGGCTTGACGAAAGATCAACACCCCACACGACTCTCCATATTGGAGCAATCTCTGCCAATCAGTCCGAGATCGCAGACCACAATTCTTCCCACGCGACAACTTTGGCAGAAACCTTTTCCTCCCCAGGCAAGTCGCAATGCTGATGGCGGGGCGACAGACAAATTCCGCCATCTGTTTCAAAGAAGCACTGCCTGCTAATAGCAGTAATGGTCACGAAAAGAATTTAGGCAATACGAAACTCCCGGTCTTCCCGGAGATTGTAGCGCACTGCGGCATATGTGATGTGTCACATATGCTATCAACGCCGGCGCGCCATGAAGCGCAGCTCACGGCTTATTTTGGCGACCTTCGCGACATGTAATTGATCCCGTACTTGCTTCTGCCGGCACTTGTTGTCAATAAGATTGAACGCTGATGCAGCACTGCTTGAAGACCTGCATCATTGTGCTCTCACGACATAATAGGCTACGAACCTTGGAAGTCTAGAATGTCTGTACCACAGCGTAATTGAGACCCACTGCTGGCGCAACCAGTTAGACTCTTATCTGTTTTGGGAGACCAGCCAACTGTAGTGTACAATGGCCTTGTCAGCTCGTCGGATATCACACTAATAGGTAGCCATTGGATGTGGATCGTGCTGGCCAAGCCGGCCAATGGACGAGTCCTCCCCGCCGACGACTGGAGACGCCAATTTTCCCTCACTGCTCAGCTGCCGCAAAGGGCTACCTGGTCGTTGTGCCGAGCGAGCAGCCCACAACCGGACCAAGCTCCCCGTCCAACCACGATCACAGACATTTGGACACTGTAAGAAGCAAATCGGGCAGAAATGGCGCGGCCCCAGCAAGAATTTCCGCGGCGCAAGACCCTGACTACATTCAGTCCCATCCGAATCCTTCTGCTCGGGAAAATCCAACAATGCAAGTGAGCCGACGTGTTCCGATCTGATCCATCATGTCGGGCTACTTCCATGGACAAGATCGTGCAGGGCGCACAGATGGTTGTGGAGTTGCCTCCGGGCCAGTTGGCCGCACTCGCGCCATCTCTAACCCAGCTGGGGCTGCCCCGAAATGCAGGGACTGGTCCGCTATTGACGACAAGGGGCGCGGGCCGATAGAGGCCGGAGTATTTGGGGACTTTGGGCCCATTGCTGTCACCTTAAGAACGACGTGCTCGGAGATGCTGCACTGCATGACAAGAGCCTTCTAGTGCCACCAGCTAGCACGCAAAGTCCATACCTGCGCCGATCATTGAACTCAAACTTGACGATGAAAGCTGGTGCCGCTTTCACCTTGGCCCTTGGGCTTCTCGTCTCTCAGGCGCAGAGTATCGGATCTGTCGGTCAGGCCGAGGGCTCGATCGACACAAGCCCACAGCCGTTCGACCTCAATGGATCCAATTACACGTACCCGTACCCGGTACACGTGTACAACTTCGAGAGCCAGTTCCAGGAGCTCCAGATGGCTTTCATGGATGTCCCCCCCAGAGCAAATGTGACATCCAATGGACAAGTTGCCGTTGTCTTTCACGGGTCAGTCCTCCCTGGTGTACCCGAGGGTACTGTTGACCCCATTCCTTCATCGTGATTTCTAACATCATGCAGAAAGAACTTCTGTGGCCCGACATGGAGGGAAACGATCAACCAACTCACGGCTCATGGGTACCGTGTCATTGCTGTTGATCAGGTTGGCTTCTGCAAGTCAAGCAAGCCCGAAAACTACCAGTTCAGTCTCCAGCAATTTGCTTCCAGCACAAGCAGCCTCCTCAATGCCCTCGACATCTACCAGGTGACCGTCATCGGTCACTCCTTGGGCGGTATGCTTGCTGCCAGATACTCGATGATGTACCCAGGCAACGTCACTGAGGTAAGTCCCCGAGGAACTTTTCTAGGACGGACACGTGCTGACCTATGTCCAAGACCGTTCTCGTCGACCCAATGGGACTGGAAGACTGGCTGGGAGTCGGCGTCCCATATCCGAGCCTGCAGTACAACTGGGAGTCTGAGAACGCCATGACATGGCAGTCAATCAAGGCGTACGAGCAGGCGACCTACTACGTCGGCAACTGGGACTCCTCGTACGACGAGTGGGTGACGATGTCTGCCAACATCTACTACGGCAGCGAGCGTGACAACTTCCTCATCAACCAGGCGCGCGTCGTCGACATGGTGCTCACGCAGCCCATCGCGCACTCCTTCGGCCTCCTCAAGACGCGCACCCTTCTTGTAACTGGCGACAAGGACAACACCGCCGTCGGAAAGCAGTGGTCGCCGCCGGATGTGGCGGCAAAGCTGGGCAATTACTCTGTTCTGGGGCCCGAGACCGCGGCCAAGATCCCTAACTGCACGCTCATTCACTACCCCGAGCAGGGTCACGCACCGCACTTGGAGGACCCCGAGCAATTCCATGCGGATCTGTTCTCGTGGCTCTCATGGAGACCATGAAGGATCTAATCCGGGGGGCATGTAATCTTACTTCATAGGAGTACTGGGTCGGTATATGCCAGTGATTGCTTTGCAGCCAAGATTCTCCCTTTTAACCTTCTTGTCACATAGTAGAATTATATAAATTTGTTATATAAGCGATGTGTCAACTGTGTCAACCGTACCAACCGTGTCGGCTCACCAAACTTCTCAATCCTCATCTTTGCCGTCTTTCTCTGTTGTGGTACCATGCCCATGCACGACAAGGTCCGGATAGGGGTATTTGGCCAGCAAGTACCGCAGAAAAAAAGCCATAACAAGAGCGATGACCATGAAAACCATCGTGACGCCGAAGCCTGTGCGGTTATGGTTCGGGTCCTTGCTAGGGAAGAGGAACGAGCCATCTGTAGTGTATTAGCCCACACCGCCTTCGGCATGTTAAAACCACTGAGGAAGGAGGAGCCTACAGATTGATGCGCTGTTGCCAAGCGCGTTGACAGTCGCCTGAACAATGGCACGCTTCTCTGAAGGATGGGGGACTTTGCATCGAGCTCTGTTAGTACGCAGCTACCAACGATGGCCAAAGCTGGACGTCGACAAGACTTACTTGAGTTCGAGACATAGATGCTGACAAGAGGGCCTTTGATTGGGTTAGTGCAGTTCTACAAATCAACAATCTGAATAGGATTCGGGCACTTACATGCAGCATAGACGCCCGCAACCCCAAAACACAGAAGGACGTAGCGTCCTGTGTTATTCAATACGCCTATGAGGATCGCAAAGCAGACAATGGCGAGCGCGGAGGCTGTTGCGAGATGGAACGCGCGTTCCTTGAAGTAGTCGGAAGAGAAACAGAAGGCGAGGATTGCCACGAAGGCACAAACGTAGATTGGCGCGGTGTAGTACTGCACTTCGAAGCCTGTGTATCCCATGGACTATCGAGACAAGCGAGTTTCAAAGTCAGTCACGCGAAACATTCGAACTTGACGCTGGATCTGACATACCTTGACGAGCTCAGGGATGAAATATTGTATGGTTTGTGCACCCGTAGTGGACATGTATGTCAAAACAAAAGCCCACATGCGCCAGTCCGTAAAAGCCATCTTCAGGGCGACCTTGTGATGGATTGTCTCACCATCTTGGGTATCGCCAAGAGAGTCTCTGGCAAGACGCTGGCTAGCCAGAGCACGCTCGTCAGGCCTGAGCCAGCGCGTGGTGGAGGGGAAGTCGGGCAGAGCAAAAAAGGCACCCACAGACACCAGGCATGTCCCCGCGCCCTCCACAATGAAGAGCCACCTCCACCCGCTGATGCCGTGAGAGCCGTCCAACGTCTGCAGCAGGCCGCCGGCGATGAGTCCGCCGAACATGCCTGAGAGGGCGACAGCAGTGTAGTACATGCTGTAACGGCGGCCAAGCTCGCTCTTCTTGTACCATGCTGACAGGAGGAAGAGAACGCCTGGCGCGAAGCTGGCCTCTAGAATGCCGAGGACGAATCTAAGGCCTGCGATGACCTGCCAGCTATGTGCGGCTGCCATGCACATGGACAAGCCGCCCCAGAGGAACATGAGCGTCTACACAGGTATGTAAGTTAATGGCGTGGTGGGCATTTTGTGAACGGGTCGGGTGGAAAGACTGACCGGCATATATATACTGGGCCGCACTCTGGTAAGGATCATGTTGGAGGGCGTTTCGAAGAGCACATAGCTGATGAAGAATACCAGAAGGGAGACGGAGTAGTCGGTGCTCGTCATCCCAAGCTCCTCGCCCATGCCTCCCTAGAGCACAACCATGGATCAGCATCTCTCCATCTTTGCCAGTCTTGTAGTCATATATGCGTTGGATAAACACTAACAGTGTAAGCATTTCCGATGTTACTTCGATCGAGCTGGTTTCATCATCAGTCAGCAAGTGATCATATAATAAAATCGGATTTCTGAAGACATCTTCCCACGTCTTGAAATACTCACATAGCTCATTAGGTACATGATCCAGACACACGGGACCAATCGCATGTCGATCTTTCGGAGCAGGGCGCGTTCCTCGGCGCTTCCATCTTGACCGGCATCGGACTGTGGCCCTGCTTCGAGGTGCGCGGACATCGGAGTGTGTTCTTCTTTGGTATCGGTTTGATTGGACATGTTGGCGTCTCCTCTGCTGAAGAAGTAGAAATCAACAGATATGTGTGCCAATGTGAACAATTTGACAAACTGGGGAATTAGACTTGAGATGATTCCCCAACATGAACTGTTCCTGGGGCAGGTTTCCATTTATCAACATGATGTCGCCTCCAATTCCCCATTTTTACCCCAGACCCAATCCATCCACCGCCCCGCAAAGTCAAAACCAAGGCACCGCGGGCTGACAGTATTAAGGCCCGTAGTAATAACGGCACCGACTGGTCGGGATTACCACTGCTCCATCAGGTGGTAGGATACCCCGGACCCTCCCCCGCATTACCCCAGCTTTTCAGGTTGAGTCAGTAGCCGTTCTGGGGATCCCGGGCAGCTGGGCAGTCATCCCGTCGGCTGGGAGGCATTTTAGTGTCGGTTAAGTCCTCTCATGGTGGGGAGTGAGCCCCGAGACGCGCCCTGTCAGAACCTTGGAACACACCCGCAGCAGTCCGTGGCTTGCACTAGCCCTGGCAGATGGTTCGAGTACAGCACATCGGGTGAAGGACCTCGTCTCGCGCATCGAGAATCTTGGCATGTGTTGGAACGCTCGATTTTACCAGACCTCGCATTGCAAACACTGTCAGGAAGCCAGAAATTGGACTATTAGGGCATGGAAATCATTTCTCCCGATTGGACGAAAGCTGCAAACCATAGTTCATCGGCGGCGTGGGAAAGTTCAAGCCGGAAAACCTCGGAAGGACACTCTTCAATCCTCAGGTCGAGATATCGTCATGTTTATTAGACGTTTAGGGGGCTCCGCGCTCCCTTAGCTTCGGTACATGAAACTGCCAGTGGCCCTTATAATAACATCTTGGTCAGTCCCACCTGATCGCTCTGGCATGACCACGGCACGCGGTCGAGGTTGGCAAAGTAAACTTATGGTTCAGTTCCATTGGCAACGTACCTTAAGGAAGACCGCTCAGACTCGCGATGGAATATACGGTTTACTGAGGACACATAAAGCTCACAAATCTATCCTGAACTTGTAAGTCACGCGTCTGCTCATTGTTCTTTTTTCTTCTTTCTCTACTGGTATCGGCGTTGTATTTCCAAACGCTGGGCCTTCAATTTACCAGCGTTTGAAGGCGCCACATACACTTCTTATGTATGGGGCTTAAAAATAAAACCACTGCTTCAAAAGGCCATCACGGATTTTCAGTTGAAGCGAGATTGAACCAGATGTGCTCTCCCTTAGGTATCATCAAAAAGTAATCCACAAAGTCCATGTCCTCGGGCTTGGTCTCCTCGCTGATCCTCAGGACGTAGTTCATGACGAACGTGGCGATAATGATGCGCATCTTGAATATGGCCATCGACTGACCCAGGCATTGACGAGTACCTTTGGTAAAAGGCATGAAAAGCTTCCTCATTTCCTCGGTGCCACCATCCGTGTCGAGCCAGCGAGATGGCTTGAAGGCCTCTGGCTCGGGGAATACACGAGGGTCTCGGTGCGCAGTATACGACGGCATTGAGACGACGGTCTGTAAAGAGTGATAAGTCAGTTGCGCATGTTTGCTTTTGGCAGTGTTGAATCTTCACCTTCGCAGGAATGTAATAACCTTCCATTTCTCTTCCGCCCGAAGGGACCTCGCGGAGAAGACCCATGACCACGGGAGAGTGCTTCCTGAGAGTCTCGTTGATGACTGCATTAAGCAAAGGAAGATTCCACAAGTCCTTGTGCTCCGGGATACCATCTATCACGGGTATAGCGCTCAGCTCGTCTCGAATCTGCTGCTGAAGTTCGGACATCTGCGCCAGCTCCCAGAACAGGTAGAGCAACGTGAGCGCTGCCGTATCGGTCGCTGCGAAGGTCAGCTTAGCGATTTCGCCGGATATCTGCTCGTCAGTGAGACCATCTTCCTGTCCCGGCTCTTTCGGATGAGCTTGGTCAACAAGTCTTTGCGCTGCAACGTCCGGCCGTACTTGTCAATATATTGCTGAAACCGCCTTGCGCCGTATTCGTAGATGCGGTCATCCGACTGGAAGAAGAACTGGACCGACTTGAGTGGGAGCTTGGCAAACAGCCAGGACATTGTTGGGAAACGACCCCGCAGGTCCCAGATCAAGAAGGCGTTGTCTAGATCTTTGACGTACTGCGGGATCTGATGGCTGTCAAGACCGCCCGCGGCCTGGCCGAAGAAGACCATGGTGGAGACGTCGAAGGCCAGCATGCGCAGCCAGTGACGCATGTCTATGGGCCCCCTTTGGCGCCGCTCCTCGATCCTGTCGAGCAGTTTGCGCATCTCGTGCCGGATGATAGGCTCCATGTCGTTGACGCTGGACTGCGCAAAGAGGTGGTTGAGCATCTTGCGCTTGTGCTGGTGGATGGATATGTCCGTCTCGTTGAAGACACCCCCGCGGGTCATGCGCTTGTACCACCGCGCCTTTGGGAAGTCGGTGTTCTGGCCGTAGATCTGCTCCACGACGTCGATGGCGTTGAAGCTGATCTCGTCCGGGGAAAGCTGCACAACGGGTCCATATTGGTCATGGAGGGCCGCAACTGTCTTCGCCCTCTTGCCCGCGAGCTCGACCAAGAGCAGCCACTTGTAGGTGACCTTGGACAGCAAGGGACCAGGGATTCGACGCAGTGGCGACAGGAACAGGGCATACATGATCTGGTCTGTCGTCAATGTCTACCCTACGGTGAATTGCACGTCTGTGCCTCGTGCAGGTCGTCGAGACTTACTCTCCAGGCGACGAAGCCGGCCACCATGACCAAGATGGTCTTCAAGCTGCGCATTGAGAGCATGTCGTCCGGAATCATGATTGTGAGTGGGGTGCTTGTGCTGCACCGGGCTTCAGAACGCCTGTAGAGAGGGCCAGAGGGCCGCTCTGGACAATTACAGGCAGACACCATTTGGGTGGTGGGAATGATTTGTTTTCATAGAGCCTCGACAACAGAGTATTTGCATGCATGAGCCATGGCGCCGAATGTAGGGGCGCGGTGAGGAGTTCCAAGTCCGAAATGCGAGTGCAAATCTTATCTTGATGCTACGACAGATGCAACGACAGAGTCGTGCCAAGTTCAAATACGCCGTCGCCCATTTGCCGCAAGGGTCGGGCTTATTGACCAGGCCCGGCTAGGACGGATGCCGCAGGACGGAGCTGATACTTGAATGGCAATGCTTCGCGGGCGAACACCAACTACCGGGCTCGCTCACGCGTCTGACAGCTTGACTAGCGGCAGTCGCAAGCGTCGGCTGCATGCTCCAAGGTCAGGCTTGAGGCCAGCTGCCAGTGGTGCTTAAGACCATTTGTGCCTCATTCACTGTTCCCTTGTGGACACATCCAATGCAGGCTACAGATGGTCAATAATTCGGTCGATGGTGTGCTTTTCTTGAGTAACTAGGTGGCAATGTAAGAAGGCCGGCAAGCCGAGGCTCTTGCATCGAGATGCCATTCTCGCTGCTGTCTTCTACACCTGGGCAGTGGGACAACATTCTTCTTGTCGTCACGACTACTATCGTGCGCATTAGGAGCAAGCTCATACTGAGGGGAAATGATCAGGATCGCTAACAGCAGACTATATTCGCGCCCACCTTCTTTAGCACACAAGCGTGCTTTGTATGCCTCTCGGTAGGACGAGTCGGTTACCTGGTTCCGTTTCAATTCCATATACAGCCGAAGCCATCCGCAGCGCCTTCAGACAGTCGTAAATGCTCGGTTACAAATTAATTGAGAGAGCAGAAATTTCCAAAATGTTTGACCAGCAGCCGCGCTGCAGCATTTCCACGTGCTGGCTGAGATCGCTGACCAGTCTTTGGGCGAAAAGATAGTGTTTGAGGCCCTTTGAGCTCGTCATGCAGGAATAGCTATGTGCAATAAATTGTAGACGCTTCCAAGCTTTGATGATAAGATTATTTGCCTTCTGAAAGTGGACCTCGTCATAATAGCTTGTTTGGAAGGGGTTCGGCCACAAAACCACGATCAATCAATACCGTGTTGCTGTAAGACAAGGGGTACCACAAATCGATCAAATAGTAAGGAGTTAAAGAAACTCTACTTCCTTTTACGTAACTCTAGTGTCAAACCCTAAGTGGTATTCACTCACAAGTGATGGTAAAAGACTAGCACTCAAAGATGGTTTTGACCATATATTATTGAGAAAGCCATGCTTATCGCAAAAGACTCTCATGCAATCCCAAATGCGAGAAATAAGTCGCATATGACATCTGGACAGAATCCTGGCAGGTTCCGTATGCATGCACCTGGTATTACTAACAAATCAACACAGGAGCCACTCATTATGTGTGCCGAGCCATCACTTCGCATCTATTGTGCTCAAGTGCTGACTGTGCATTATCGTACATAAAGTGGTTACACACACCACGAAAACCTCGCAGATGATCGCATCATGAGACTGGAGTTCTACCTTATCATTGCAAGGGCAAACTCTCCCACTTGTAGTTCAAAAGCCTTATACCGTGCAAATTCCACATAAAAATGTCTCCTTCTTCAGCTATATGAAAGCATAGGCAGCTTTCTAGTAGGAGGAAACATATCACGCAAAATGTTGAACCCCAACCAACTGTACTTAGAGCGGTCGCATTTCGTGGGCGCCGCTCTTGCTATCGTGTTTCTTTCAGTGGTTTTCTCACTGTTGAATCCTTGGAGGCGCCTCCGGCATATCCCTGGCCCCACCCTGTCCTGGCTCGGGTCTTCATGGCTGATCAAGAACGCCATAACTGGTGCGACTTCGCCGAACAGCGCAGATCTGGCTCGATACGGCTCTCTGGTTCACATGGGGCCCAATGCAGTCGCCACTGACGACCCTGATGTGGCTCGCCGGATCGCACGAAGCCCATATAAGAAGGGCGTGTGGTACACCGGCTTCCGAATGGATAATGACAGGGACAATATCTTCACGATGATGGATCAAAACTTGCATGATAAGATAAAAGCCAAAACGGCGTATGGAACGAATGGGTAAGATGGCGTCGACTTGGATTCGGGCGTCGATTTACAGATTGCCCGGCTCGTGGGAATCATCCGTAGTAAGCACCTTGCGACCAAGGAGCAGCATCGTCTTATGGATCTCGCACCACTTATCAGGTTCTTCACGTCGGATGTTTTCACATCGTTGTTGTTCGGCAAAGAGTTCGGTTACATGGATGCAGACGACCCGTGGGACATGGGCAAGCTGACTGACCAGGTGATGGCTTTTCTATCCTTGCTATGCGATCTGGATTGGTTACGTGCTGTGATGCAATCGCGACTTTTCCTCTTTCTCCAGCTCCGATCCACGGACCAAGTTGGCATTGGCAAAATACAAGGGTTCGTGAAAGAAAATAAAAAAATTTGGTCGCCGCCAAACTAATGATTCTCATAGTGTTGCGAAACAAATCATAGAAACGCGGTTCCAGAAGAGCGAGTGCGATCATCCGGACATATTGGTATGGCACTGGTGATCTTTTGATTCTACTCAAGTGCTCGCTTCATATCGATTAACCTGAGGTGCTAGGGCTCCTTCATGCGAAACGGTCTTGGAATGGGCGAGTGCTATAGGCAGTCCATCGTATTTCTCTTTGCCGGTGGAGATACCACAGCTGCTACCTTACGGGGAATATTGATGTTCACCACGACGACACCACGCGTATACCAGAGTCTTAAGCAAGAAATTCGGCAGGCTATCGCACACGGTGATATAGCATCACCCGTCACAAGTACTCAAGCGAAAAGGCTACCTTTTCTCTCTGTTAGTATATTTTTCCCAATAACAAACCAACCGTGCATCTTGGTATTCATTCGACTTGTTGATCAGGCCATCATTTACGAAGGTATTCGCCTCCGTCCGGCCGGTACCTCAGGATACCCTAAGATTGCACCACCAGAGGGCGATACAATTGAAGGCTTTTTCATTCCTGGAAACACAGCGGTATACATCAACTTGATCGCCATGCAGCTAAGAAAAGACGTGTTCGGGGAGGATGCGGATATCTTCCGCCCTGAACGCTTTTTGGAATGCAGCAAAGAGGAGAAGATCGAAATGGAGCGGACTGTTGAGATGGCATTTGGGTCTGGAAAGTATCAGTGCGCCGGTAAAGTGATAGCTTTCGTGGAGATCTACAAGATCGTATTCGAGGTATGTCTCATTGTCCTGGCTGTCACCCCAGAAAGGCATAATGTGCTCACCATGAGAACCTGATCGCATAGTTGTTCCGTCACTTCGACTTTCAAATAGCGAATCCCAGCAAGCCTTGGGAAGAGCAGTCATGGGTCAATTGGACACACCACAAGATGATGGTCAGAATCACTGAAGACAACCATGTCTGAAGCTGTTCCACGATGGAGAACATCGACGGTAATCATTCTATACCGCGGGCAGGCGAATATCCACACGTTGCACGCAATCATTCAGTGTTGTCGTAGATGTACACTCTTTTCTTGTCTTCCACCACTTGACACTAAAATTGCGTCAAGGTTGCTATGGGAAGAGTTGACCCGAATCCTTGTCAAAAACCTAGTTGACTGCCACAGCAAACATATTCCGAGTTTTGATATTGTAGTCAGCTGAAAATTGGACGTTTTGATCATAGTTCAACCAATGCCAAGGCCGGACTGAATCAGAAAATTAAGTGGCTTCCCCAGATCGGCATTGTGCCAGCCCTGGGAATCAATCGACGTTGCCATTCGCCAATTGCAGAGGCTCTTTCACATGAAACTGCTGGAAAAAAGCAAGGGCACTAAATTCGTGCCTGGACTAGCTTCAGCCGGCCGCTCAGCTTGCCCCTGGGCTGCTGGGCTGCTCGACAAAGGCTACGCGTGCAGCGTGCAAGGGTGCTAGAGAGCTCAACTTGGTATGACGACATGACTTCTAAGACAACTCCATGACGACACGGCACAGACAGTTCCACAAGCCAAAAGGGCGCTTCTGGATCGATTTAGTGGGTTACATAAATGGCCAGCTCGCTCCTCGGTGTGCTCTGAGCTCGGCTCAGCTCGGTCATTCTCGTCGAGACACAGCTCTGCCAAATCGAACTTTTCCGCACTGAACCACCAACTATCTGCCAACAACCAAAAGAAACCCATCAAAATGGTCAAAGACGATAAGGATGTCATTGCCGAGTTCAACGAATACGTCAACATGACGGCCTCGGAGCTCGGGAAATGGCTGAAGTCCGAGGAATCCAGCGAGGCCGGATGGCGCAAGGACGGCGGCGACGGGAAATCCGTTGGCCAAGATTCGGGGGAGAAAATCATTGAAATCCTGAAAGCCAACCCCGACAAGGACCCGGAGAAGTATACCGAGGACCAGATCCAACACATGCGTAAGGTGGCTTCATACTGCAAGCGGCATCTGGCGCAGGAGTCAGGGAGCCTCGAGGAAAAGGACCCGGAGGAGGCGAAGAAGACCAAGTCTTACATCAGTTTGAAGAATTGGGGCCATGATCCGCTCAAGGGACAGAACGGAGGCAACTCTTCTAGCAAGAATGGAAGCAAATCCGGATCAAAGGACAAGAAGGGAGAAGCGGAAGGTGATGCGCAGGGAGAGGAAGACGAGAACGATGCGGAGGGCGAGGACAACGACGACGAGGCAGGAGAAGACAAGAAGGCCGGTGACAAGAGGAAGAAATCTGGTTCACAAAACGGATCCAACAAGAAGAGGGAGACTCGCCAGGGAGGCTCATCAAAGAAGAATGGTGATGAAGAAGGAGATGATGAGGGTGAGGATGCCGAGGACGATGGCGAGAATGGCGAAGAGGAAGAGGGAGGCAGCAAGTCCGGAGGCAAGAAGCCATCCAAGAATGGACCCGCCAAGGGAGAGACGGTGAGCTGGAACTGGGGCAGTGGAAATCCCGAGGGCAAGGTGCTCGATGTGAAGGAAGACGAGTAAGTCTTTTGGTCCTTCAAGCTGTGCGGAGTCTACATGAAAATACTAACAACAGTACAGAGCCACAATCACAACCAAGCGAGGCAACGAGGTTTCTCGGAAGGGGGACCCTGAGGACCCCGCTGTGATTCTGGATACCGGGAAGTCCAAGGCTATCAAATCCGCACATGAGCTGAATTAGGAGTTTAACACTTGGGCACCTACACTACTGCCTTTCTAAAGTTTCGCCAGCTTTGACACGCACTTGCAGGAATAAGCGCACTGGTAATCCAGCGCAAAAGAAAGGGGAAAAATGTAAAACATACAGCACCGGGTATTCGCTGGTCGTCACCGACCCAACTACTAATCCAGCGATCACAGGCTTGACTATGGGAGAGCGGACGGGATCCCGTATTTTCCTGTGTCTATGGCCGTATGTGCTCAATTGATTGCAGAGGGGAATAATATTCGAAGTCTCACACGTGTCGAGGTACCGGAAAGATGGTTGTTGGTGCCGTGCGGGCCTATGCCGTCGATCATGACCTGGTTCAGTAATGTCATGTTGTGAGTAAGAGCCGTACATAATATAAGTCAAACATCTAAGCAAAGCTTCGGGTGCCGGTTTTACCTAGGTAGTCTTCGCTTTTAATTGTCACCAACTTGAAAGTAGTGTTTATCAATTAATTGATTATTTTCTGGCTTTGGTCTCCACTATATTCAAAGCCCACATACAAGGTATTGACTCTGCGAGCTTCCTCTGATCTCATGAAAGTCTTGAAAACTATACGCAAAATAATGGACATCATCGGCATTTTCGGAGTGTATTTGAAAATGACTCGGAGACTCTGGATACACGCAATATATACCCCGATAGAAAAGTGGACTTCCAGTTCGTGAGAAGAGACATGCCGATGCACAAAAGATGCCTGTCATCTTGACACACTACCAGGAACTTAACACTGACCCAAAATGTATCAGGCATTATTTCTCTTCACAGTAAAAGCATTCGGCTCGTGCTCCATCTCCGCAAGTGGCGTTGAAAGTGGTCTTCAGCGGAAGAGGGCAGATGATCCGGTTCTGCGTCTCGTTCTTGGGGTCCGTGAAGCTGATGGGTAGCGTTTCTGGTACGGTGCCATTCTCAACCCACGCGCGCATTTGGTTGAAGATAGTGGTCGGTTGCCCACCGTTGCCGCCGGAGCATTGCTCCAGCCCTGGGACTTCGAAGACGCGGAAGAAGTCGTTGACGTTGGGCAGGACTTTGGCGACGGACTCGTAATAGTCTCTTGTGCCCTTGGGCGGAATGTTTTGGTCGGCCTTCGAGGAAAAGATCATTAGCTACTGGGCATATTGGGTTCTTCTTGAAGTCATAGGTGCATAACGAATGAATATCAGGGGAGAACTTACAAGTCCGTGGTACGTCATAATCTTGCCACCTGCGTTGTAATACGCTGACAGATCGGGCTCGTTGGTGCTCCAAAGCGACTTCCACTCGGTCTCGCTGTCATGCATCAACCAGGAGTAGGCATCCAAGGTCAACTGCGAAGAATCGAACGAAGGGTCCTTCACAGCACCATAAGCCAGCCATCCCTCGCCGCTATTGGCGGTCATGCCGACATAGGTCCCATTTTTGCTGCAATCGGTCGATGCAATCCCCATAGCGTTGCCGACGGTACCAGCAAGAAAGCTGCCCTTCTCGAGACCGTACCACAGCCGTGTCCCTTCAGCCGTCATCGGCCCGGCCCAGGTCGCGTTGGCGACCAGGGCGGCGCCGTGGCTGATATGCATGACAGATCCCGTGTCCGAACAGTTGAAGGACTCGCCAACCACGGAGAATGGGTCGAAGTCGCAGCCATCCGTGTCCGAGATGAGGCCGTCAGTGATGCCGTCCTTGGGATCGCAGTAGGCGATGGCGGCATCGGTGAGGGCGTTGATCTCGCAGTTACGCGGATACTCGCCGTGCAGGTTCATAACGAGCTGCGGCCAGTACAGACTGGTAGTAAACCTCGGGATATTGATGGCAGGCGCCGAGGCTACAATGCCGTCGTACGCACTTGGGTAGCGCTGGGCCAGCATGAGGCCCGCCTGCCGCCCTGGGAACAGCCACTCCAGTATGAATACTCGGGCTTGCGACCATAGAAGCTCGTGATGAGGTCCTTTGCGATTATAGACTGCGATCTTTTGGTCAACACGGCTCTCCTTTCCGGGGATGGATCTGTGTTCTTGAAAAGAAATAAGGAGGGGGGGGGGGTTTAAACCAAGGACCCACCTCCTCGTTCAAAGCCTTGGAACCAAAGTTCTGTACAGCGTTCCAGTCAATGTTCAAATGTTTCCAGGGCTAAGTAAAATGTCGGTTAGACCAGTTGCTGGGTCAGTTGAAGCGCCAGCGTCAGTGGTGACTGTCGCATATCCTTGGCCGATCGCCCCGGCCATGAAAAAGTAAGAAAGTACGAATCGCCCGGCGACTAGACCACCTCCGCCTACAGCCATCAATCTCTCATTCCATTCCAGGGGAAGCCAGGCCTCAACGCTAATCCTGTCGTTCTGGCCAGGATGGGTGTAAGTGACCGTGATGTTACAGTAATCGACGTTGTCGACGAAAACAGATGGATGGTTATAATTGTAAGTGTCCGGGACATAGATTGCTCGTGACAAAGAGAATACTGGCCCCAAAGAGGGCGGGATTTGCGATAATTCCCGAGGAGCAGAGCGAAGCGAGTGAAGAGTTGGACATTTTGAACGAGCTGTGGAGGGAGAGGATGAGCTGGTGATGTTATTCCAAGCTTCACGTTGAATCGTTCAGAATTACGAAGATCTATATAAGCTTCAGGACTGGTGTTCGCCTTCGCCAGCCCAACACCCCAAAACAGTAAATGACCGTAATCGTGTCAAACATCAGGAACTCTTGCCACATTGTGGCCAGTGCTTCTTGAATCGGCTTCCTTGCGATAGGTACGACGTCTCGGAGCGTCCGGGCAAATGAGACCAGCCGGAGAAACTTTTACGTGAAAGACACCGGCGGCGACGCAGAGATCTCAAGAGACATGAATCTCTTCAACTCGGCATCGTGAAAAAAATACCATGAATACATTTTGGATGCTCCGTGAGGTTGAGCACCTGGTTAGCGCAACGGAGTCTGCCTTGTCAATAAGGAAATGCAGGGGTCGATCCAGTTTAAAATATGGGTATGTGGGGTTTGACCCTTGCACCTTGATGCCGGTAGGAAGGCTGGCCAAAAACGCATACGAAAAATACTTAGCTTCTTTCGGTTTCGGGTCATGGCTTGGCAGCATCGGGACCCATGCACGGTGCAGACATACCCACATGGGCAGACGCCGAAGATGTCACTGCACTTTTACCACTGCGTATTACCGTCTCATGTGGCCAATCGAGTGATTACATGGTCTATACCCCTTGGGATGAAGAATCGAGGGACTTCATTAGGTGACCCACTACACACTGGCATCTGCTCCTAGCCTGCCTGGATGGAAATCTGAATTAGTCCAGGTGCTTCATACGGGATGTGGTGGCACGGAAATGAGTCGGTGGACAGGACAAGTTCAGTGTTTTTGGCGCAAGGGAAGATGAGTATTATTCACTACCAACAAATGATAAGTAAAATCATACTGAGTCAGTCCACCATTCTATTCCGCCATACCTGCTGGGTCACTTATCCCTGTTCGCCTCTCTGCTTCCGCTACCCATCCTTGCAGTCTGTTCGACCGGCCACTCCAGCCAAGGCCGATGACACTCGTCAAGACACTTTTGAGCGCCGTCTAATAGATGCTCTGACCACCCTTGCAAGAACCAGATGGAAAGACTGAACAATTTAAGCAGCACTGCAAAGTGTGCTAAAATCACCAACGAGACTTGATCTCTCCGCTGCAGCGCGTCCGTGTACTCATCCTCAAGCTGATATGGCCAGATAAATAGATTCTGGTGGTTTGCATCGCCCTGATATTCGCCGTCAGGCCCACCATACGTGGCCCAGTAGCACAGTTTTGCTCAAGGGCTTTTGAATTCACGGTTGTCTCAGCGATGCTTGTGGAGGAGCTCACATGCTCACCCAAGAGATCAAATTGGCCGATCCAGTTCAACCGGGTACACCGTAGAGAAAAGGCGGTTGTGGCTGGCTCGGTTGCTATCGGCGATGGATCCACAGGTCTGTCGCCCTCTGGCCCGCTGCCAATGGTCTGTTCTCCGATCATGTCGACCAATGTCCGCACTCCTCTGAGTAGGGGGAGCCATTGTGGGCCACCACTTTCACTGAATAGCAGATAATCCCCTGGCTGTGGCCCACGAGCAAAGATGTTAATGCATGCAGAAACAGCAGCGGTATAGACGGCGTGGCAACTTTGCGCATCGATTCGAGGCAGCATCTCAGTTACTTTGTGTAGGCCGAGTGTTGAGTAATGAGCAGCCAGAGAGAGGTAATGCTGCTTTCTCACAGGCATCTGGACCCGGGCGAAGGACAGAGCAGCAAATTCGTAGACCAGTTGAAGCACAAACGGGTAGGTGAACCCCAACGTTGGGGCCTGGAGACGAAGAGCATCGAATGTGGGAGGTTGGTCCCCAGAGCCCTTGAACTCGAGTTCGAGGTAGTGGTGAAGTAGCCTCAACTCGTCAGCATACTGAGGCAGTTCAGGCTCCCCAGAGCGCACTGGTGCTTCCGAGTCTTCCCTTGGCCGGCTGTCATGCGAGTGATGAGGAGGGACAGAGTCTAAGCCACTGGCCGGGGGGGGGTGCAAGCCCAACTCGAGACACAGGCTCGTCCTCCACCTCAGGCCCGACTTCCCACCTCGTTCTCGGCCGACCTCGTTGCCCATATTCTCGATGACCTCCTCAGGCGTTCAGAAATAGACGGCGTTCCGTGTCAGCTTCTTGCAGCGTCGCCGTACCTGCCACGTAGTCACAACTCGTGCCAAAGGGGACACATTTACGGCATTCAGGCTTTCCTTCGTCACACTATGATTGAGTCGATCTTAGCTCTCAATTCTGATCCGTTTCATTAGTTCGGGATGCTGACTTTGATTCTCCGTTTTTTGCAGTTTCCACATCCCGTGCGAGACTGGTGATGGGACCGCCTACATCGAATTTGAGGTCCGTCCAATTGTGCCTTTTGATCTTCACTGCGATCTTTAGGATGTGTTGGCACGGGGGCATCCATTTCGGGGCTAGTCAGGTCGAAGGGCTCAAGGGCGTTTACGACACCCTGTTGATACGAAAATGCATCGTATAGAGAGGTTTGGTGGATGCGGCTGTAGCTTTATAACTTTTGAGACAGGGTCCTGGGTCCTGAAGGGGTACTTCCGTCACGGCCAAGCTGTCGGGCAAAACCGAAGTACATCTCCACTCTGCTCAAACTTGAGAGACTATTAGCTCCTCTTATGCACGATGCATGCTATGCGGCGGTGCTGCCTCCCCTGTCCCTGATTTCCGTATCGCCAGTGCCTGCGTGCTTTTGTAGCATCGAATCCATCCCATGGCCAAAGAGGGGGTCACTTCATTTCGAATACCTTTATTCAGCCAGAGTCAGGCCCCGCGTCCATGCCATGTTTGGCGAGGCGATTGCGAAATGCCTGGTGATCCTCCTTCGACGAGGGTTCTGTTGCACATTCAGCACTGTTACAACGACGCCCCCACAAATTCTATCTACACCCACTACTCATGTGCGCACTGTCGACGAGTGGAAATGCGCGGGTAATCATTAATCCCAGGCCTAACATTGGCTCGTATGAGCGTGATTGCACATGATCTAGGTGTGCTTCTAAGGACACTTGTATAAGTCCAGGCTTCAACCCAAAATAGGTGGCTTAGCTCATTGCGGGAATGGGTTCGGTGGGTGTAATTCCCAAAATACTCACTGGGCGACACAGCCTTCTATCAGATTATAGGACTGCATTGCCCATTCTTCACCTCGGCTTTGAAAACGTAGAGGCCGCCCATTCTGGTGGAGACAGTCCACATCTATATGCACGACCCGCGACGAGGCAGAATCTGATCGCGGTCGTTCACAGTGGCCTCGGTATATACCTAAGTAGTATGGTCCTATATCGTGACTCAAGATGCTCTTGAACATTCATCACCTGGCTACCCTCCATCTCTAGCCTAAATTGCCACTCTCACCTTTCTTTGAATATTCATATACCTTGGCTACGTGTTCGCAAACCAGCATTTCTGTCACACAAGCCCAGTGTTATCACCTTACGCTTGCCCCTCCATTCCCGTTCCACATCAGATCAACCGCATTCACGCCTTCAAGAATGGCATCATCGCAGGGCCACGGAGTCTGGGAGAACAGCCTCATGGACTGTACTCCCATCAGCGCGTGTCTCCTGTCAACGTTTGTCCCTTGCATCCGTGAGCCACTCCGATGTCCCAAAATGCTAGATCGAGCCACACCTGCTAACATCGGATTCCCAGTGTTTGGGCGAACCTCTTCTCGCTTGAGGGATCCTAGCACTGACCCTGATAACGTCAATTGCGATTGCATGATCTTCTGCGCCCTTCTCAACTACACCCCTTTCACTTGGATGTGAGTAAATGCAAACATTCCAGCCATGTCTAGTACGAGAGAAAGGTAATTAACACATCACAGTTACAACACAATGAAGCGGGGCGAGATCCGGGGAAAGTTTGGCATCGAGGGCAGCGGCTGCGGTGACTGCTGCGTCTCAATGTGGTGCCCTTGCTGCGCACTAATTCAGCAAGATAATGAAGTCAAGGGCCGCCTGGCCCGAGAGGGGGTCAACACACAGGGATATCAGCGTGTCACTCAGTCCATGCAGGTGCCGCCTAGTCATACTGGCAAGAATTAAAAGGCCTGAACAGACCGTCTTCTATGTACTGTTAAGTATTTCAGTGTCTCATACATCGGAGGGGGGGGGTTGAGTCTACGAAGGGAAGAAGTGCTATTTCAATATTTCAGTTCTTAATCAATATAAGTCTCATTTAGAAAGCCTTGGCCGTTGATCGCACTCTGCTACTGTACTTATCCTCCTCTACGAGTTCTCGGCAACACACGTAAAATTGCAAGAAAGTCATTCCGACGCTCGCGGCTCATTTAGATGCCAAGGCGAAGGACCATCGTCAATGCGACAGAGTCACGGCCTGTTGATGTCAACTCAGGAACCATCTCCACAATGTTTTTAGCCCCTTTCCGATTTTTTTATTGACAAAGTTTTATTCGCGGTGCCCTGCGATACCTAAACTGGCGCATTAAGGTAAAAGATTCCGAAACCAAAACCTTGTTGTGAACTAGCTAGTGGAGCATAATTTGTGAAGTCTCCGAGCGGGATTACTTCGCTCCTCACGAGCATAATGTGTGATGTCTCCGGGCGGGATGACTTCACTCCGCATGTCGACGGACTGAATCATTGAGGCTCCAGCACCACCACCAACTACATGCGCTTGTAGCACATTTTTGAGCGATATGATAATTAATTTCTCAATGCATAGCACGGTTTTACCGGACTTTAAGTCCACGGATTCTCAACATGCCTATCGCCATTCTCGTCGCCGTCTTGCATCAAGTAGAAGCCATATATAACCATCATCCTGCCGAGTCCCTTCAAACAAGACATGTCAACATAAATTCGTCTAGAATCGCATTCGATCTTTCAATATGGCGCCCACCTTCAATTTTGAGACCCAGGCCAGGGACCTTGTACCGCACTATGCGCAACAAATTGCAGGAAAGATCATTCTCATCACGGGGCCCTCCCCTGGGAGCCTTGGTGAAAGCTTCGCAAAGCAAGTCGCTGCATGGAAACCATCTGCTCTCATTCTAGCCGGCCGCTCGACGTCAAAGCTGCAGGGCCTCATTGAGCAGTTGAACAACTTACACCCCTCCGTGCTTGTCAAGCCCCTGGCCCTGAACCTCCTCTCATTCGCCGATGTTCGCAAAGCCGCCGAGACTATCAATTCATGGGATGATGTGCCCCATGTTGACGTCCTCGTCAACAATGCCGGGATCATGGCCGTGCCTTACCAGCTCACTGAAGACGGCTTCGAAAGCCAATTCCAGACGAACCACCTGAGCCACTTCCTCTTCACCAACCTCATAATGGACAAGATCCTGGCCTCAAAATCTCCACGCGTCGTCTTCGTCTTAAGCGGTACGCACCGCGTCGGCCACATCCGCTGGACTGACTATAACTTCAACGAGGGCAAGCATTACCAGAGGTGGCTGGGGTACGGCCAGTCAAAGACAGTCAACGCGCTCACGGCTCTCGCACTCGCTGAACGACTGGGTTCCCGAGGCGTCCTCAGCTTCTCTCTGTGTCCCGGCGTGATTTATACGAACTTGGCTGCGCACGGCCTTGACGACCAGGCTGCCTTCGCTGCGGATCTCACAGAAATGGATAATGTCTACGGCATTAAATGGTTGTGGGGCATGGCCGACATGAAATTCAAGAGCTTGGACCAGGGCGAGGCGACACATGTATTTGCCTCGTTTGATCATGGCATCAAGAACGACAACGGGGCATTCTTGTCCGATGCCACGTTGCGAACCCGGGTTTGGAGGAGGTCTATTCCTGGGCAACTGACAAGGTTGATGCGGAGAGGCTATGGAAGCTGAGCGAGAAGCTTGTCGGGCAAGAGTTCAACTTTTGAGGAATCTTGAGGAATTAATGCACTACCTGCTTGAAAGAGAGGTTGAGTCATGGACACCTATACAAAAGGTCTTGACTTCCATTCGAACATGTTTTGTTTGACTGTCTCGTTGCTCGTTATGTGACTTCGTTTCTAATCCCAATACATATCGCGTGTATACGGTACTTTCGTGCAGTGGTAAACTCCTAAGACCCATTGTAGAAGAAGGGAAATCGCAAACCCGGTTCTGGTAGAATACAAAAAACAGACAAGATAGGGCATCTACTGGTTGCTAATAGGAATGTAGGTGACCTCAAAAATTGGTGATAGTGGAGTGAGTGGTCACGTAATTATCTAATTCGTGCATCGTTGCAGATTCATCCGACTACCTGGGTATCTTTTGGTAGTAGGATTGTCTATGACACTCATTGTGCCTCCTACTTCTGTTTGCTTACCATTGTACCGGGCCTTGGTCATCGGAGAATGTTCCAGTTGGCCCTCCATCGTCCAGTAACGCCATCTCGACGATTCTCTTAGCCCCTTGTTCAGGTGTGCGACCCCCTTCAGCATAGCTGGTCAGCTTAGTCTTGACATAGCCAGGGCACACAGCATTGACAAGTCCTCCAGCGCCAGACAGAGCCCTTGAATAACTACCCACAAGTCTGTTCAACGCGGCTTTGCTGCAGCTGTACGGTCTTGGCTCGCGGTGTAGACTGTACAGTGGGGATGTCTTGTCGCACGCCATGCCGGTGGAGGCTAAACTTGAGTAGACGAACACCACCCGAGGCGCGGAGGACTTGTTGAGGAGCGGCAGTAGGGCATCCGTGAGAATCGCCGGGCCTGAGACGTTTATGTCGAAGTTCCTGGCGAATATCTTGCGAGCGGTCAGGCCTGGGACCTGGTCCACGTCGCCGCCGGCGTTATTGACAAGGATGTCTAGTTTTCCGTGGGAGTTCTGGATCTGGTGCACGGCCTTTGTGATAGATTCATCGGAGGTGAGGTCCAATTGGACTGAAGACGCTGAGTGTCCGGCTGTGACGAGGTCTGCCACAACTTTTGCACCGGCTTCTGGGTTTCGGGCGCTGATGATGACGTGGTGGTCTGGTTGTTTCGCCAGCTGGTGAGCAACTGCCTCACCAATTCCCGTGTTCCCGCCCGTGACCAACGCGACAACCATTTTCAAGTTGATAGCAATGAGAGAGGGAGAACAAGCAGTGTCGGCGGTTTTGATTTTTTGTGTTTCCCCGAATGATCTGAATTGGGTGTAGTGAAACGACGCCTGAATGTTCCAGATTTATAGGTAGACTATTTGTGTCCCGGTTTTGTGGCACGATCCCCACGAAAACTGTTATATGACTCCTGTCAGTTCCTAGACCCACCAACTTCGGACCTCGGAGAACTTCTGTTGTGCGCCATAGAATAAAATAGTGGGATCTTTTCAAAGCTTGTAGATCCGCACAGCTGCTGGGAGTTTGAAGTATACCGAGAGGCTGAAGCTGGCACATAGTCGCCAAAATCTTCGTGATACCGGAAACCCCTGTCTACGATCGCTGTCGGCGAGTGCCGAAACAAACCACCCCGCGCGCTGTTCCTGCAGGGGTAATGTGCCGGCAGTGCAGGGCTGCAGACGCCAAGCCATATCAGCCTCAATGTGCCTAAAGAGGGGTCTGCTTTTAGTGTACACCAAGTTTTGACCACGGATGCAAACTTCACCAGTCACCGCCGGCAGGACTGAGCAATTCGACTACGAAACGCGCCACTTATGCTCATTCTTGCGACCGTTGAAAGCTGGGATCCAGTAGCTGGTGCATGTCCAAGACGGCAACTGGGAGACGCTTCCCCGCCCTCGGAAGGATTCTGACGGGAGCGGATCATCCTTGCAGTGCTTTTCCTCATACATTGGCTTTAAAGCTTGTTCGTGAAGGAAACCCGGTCTCAATCGAGCCAGAAGATAATGACGAGACATGGAGTCGACACAGAGTCAGTCAGTCACAACGCAAGAGCCGGGCTCGACGCTTCGATATGCGGAAAGCACCCGACGTTCCCCCAGCGCGGCCCAGTGGGCGGATTACCAGCCTTTGCTCAAGAGGCTTTATGTCGTAGAAGGGCGCACACTGGGGGATGTCATGGGGATCATGAAGAGAGATTATGGCTTTGAAGCAACGTGAGAACCATAGTCCCGCCCATTTCGCCCCATCTAACTCGCTAAGCCTGACAATTAACAAAGGGCCAAGATGTACAAGGGCAGATTCAAGGCTTGGGGCTTTAAGAAAAACATTAGGCTCCGGGACGGCGAAGATGAAGCCCTGATTCAACTTCTAAATGAAAATTCAATGCCATCCGGGCAATCCGGAGCGCAGACCGGGAATCTCCTCCTACGCAACGGCCAGCTCGTCCCACAGCATCGACTCGTGAGACATTTGCGCCGGCGGGGAGAAGGACTCGGAGGGGCCAACACGGACAGACACCCGAATATTAGGGCCATAAGATCGTCCGACACAATTTATGTGTCCGAAGCTGTTCTGTTCCAAGTCCGCAGTTACATCCGCGGCGAATGGGAGGAAGCGGTCTCCACGGCGGAACAGCTTGACGACTTGCGAGAGCAGTACCCGGTTGGCCCTGGATGCAACGCTCTAGCCCATGGCGTCAGATACGCCCTCGAGCAAAAGAAACTGAACGATGCTCTAGTCCTCATGCGCCGGGCTCCTGGCGTCCTAGCAGACTTGATCGAGCGGCGTGCACCCAATACGTTGTACGTTTTCTTCATGTCTCTAGCGTACTTCACCTTTGGAGGTCTCCTCGAAGGTCCTGAGGCTGCGCAGTTTTTGGTCGTGGTCAGGCATCTCATCAAGTATGTTGCGGTGTTCGTTGCCAAGGACCAAGGCTTGCCCAGTAGCCATCCTATCCGGCAGATGCTCGCAATGCTCGCCAACGCAGATGAGAAAGAAATCTACCAGCTGGCAAAGAAGGCTTGGCTTGTCAACTGCCAGTCATGGGATGGCCTGATGGACAGCCCGCGGAGCACGTACGCTATTGCATCATGGATCAGCTACGGCGAATTCAACGGGTTCAATGCAATGCCAACGAATCTAGGGAAGACCATCGAACTCACGTTGGAACAAAATGCAGCGAAATATGGAGAGTACCAGTCAGTCCCTCCCCCATCCCTTCCCTTTCCCCCCCACATATTGGACGCTTCATATGGATCAATACCATGCTGCTGCGAGCCTGAAATCTTCTTTCATTTTCTTGCCTCATGTATTCGTCTATCAGCGTCTTTGTATGGACTCTACTAGTACGTTAACATTCGCCGCCAGTCCTCGCACCACACATGCACTGCAAATGTACTCCATGTACCTCACGTACCGCGACCGGGCCAACGGAAGAGACCCTTATTTCAACATGGAAATCGTAAGGGTATTCGAGGATCTCCTGCGGCGGGGGCCACAAGGACTTCTGAGAGCCGATGCCCTCAGCTGGCTCGCTAGGGCGTCCAGGGCGCGAGGGGATAGAGACTCGGCTGAGAGGTATATGCGCGACCTTATCAACTTCTTGCTTCAAGATGCGGTTCACAGAAACTCATTGGCGAGGGGTTTCATGAATGATCTGGAGTCGTGGTTCATCGAATGGGAAGATGCCCAGAAGGCGGCAGAGCTGGCAGACTGGCGGAGGGATGAATTGGGTGCTGAGCCAACAGCATGAGCCAAACGACCCTACCAACATTTATTATAGCAACTGCCAACGATACTCAACGATTTCTTGCGCGGTCAATGCACGATATTTGGAGTGTTGGAATTGATGCCGAACAATTCGGTGCTCGAGACTCAATCATAGCATCGATATTATCCGTGTCGTGCTCATCAACGCCTAGGGTGACTTCAAACCACGAAGACCTCCAAACAAAAAGTTCACGAGATGAGATCTTAATACGCATTTCATTCACTAGTTTCGGTTTGCATCCGCATACACCTCGAAGGGGTATGCGGTCCCTTCTTAGTACAGTGGTAAATGCTAAAACCAGCGTTTTGCCAGACCCCAGAAAACTTCGTCCACATCAACCAATTTATACTTGCGTTCGTCATCTTCGTCATCAGAGTCCACATCATCGACCCGTCTAAACAGTCTCAACACACCCTTATTCCCACATGCAACCGCCACATCGACCGCCGTCCTCCGTCCATTATCCTCCAACATGGGGTCCAAGCCCCTCGCCAGCAGAGTCTTGAATCGAAGGGCGTGGCCCTTGGCCGCCACGTGCAATAAGCTCTGCCCGGCATTGTCCAGCGCACCGAAGTCTGCTCCCGCCGTCTCGAACGCCGCGATACCGCCTTCTTCGTCGTACGTCTCTGGGTCACGATTGTGTGTGCAGGTTTCGTGCTCGTCCTTCCCGAACCCGTCATAGTACCAGAACAACGGGGTCTCGCCTTTCGAGTTACGGGCGTTGACATCGCATCCGAGTTCGATGAGTTTGTTGAAGAGGGGTCGCAAGGTGGAGACCCAGAGCATGCGAGACAAGAGGTGAAGGACTGTGTTGCCTTCGTTATCTGCAATGAGAGGGTCCGCTCCGGCTTCGAGAAGTGCGTCGGCTGCTGTTGTCCTCTTTTCGCAGATGACTCGGTCGATTGCCAAGGACAGCGGCGTCTTGCCGTCTTTGTCTTTCTGATTGATGATCAATGGGTGGTTCTCTAACGAATACCCAAGTGATTTTTCAATAGGTGGTAAGTGGTGGAAGTCGTCCGAAGGTAACCTGAGCATATAGTGTAGCACAGTCTGTCCGAAGTCGTCCCGTGCTTCCACATCCGTACCAAGAAAGACGAGATGGCGGAACATAGATATCTCTGTCGATGTCTTGGGATCCCATGGATCCCATGGGAGCAGACTTAGAGGCACATCGGGACCTCGTCTAGAGGAGCAAGCCGCGTGGAGAAGGGTTCGACCACGTCCGTCTCGAAGAGTTGCGTCGATATTTGGCAGCTTCAAGAAGGGGTGCACGATGTGTCCGTCAGCCATGAGCTGGTGCAGGACAAAACTTTCCTCGTGCAGGTGTGGTTCGAAGGAGTGCTCCGGGTCTGCCGTGGCGTTATTCCCATGGTGTCGGTTGTCGAAGCGAGCCCAACTAAAGTCGTCCTCAACTCGCCGGGAGTCCATCTTTTGGTGGTAGCATTCTTCAAGTTTTCCAGAGCATTTCACAAAATTAGCCAACGGATTCGCTCCATGCGACAAGAGGACGTCGATCAGCCTCAGGCCAGTTGGGCGAAGTGCGTCTTTGTCTTTCTGGCAGAGGTTTTGGCTCGACTGGGCCGAAACGTGATGCAAGGGATACCACTCAGCGTCTGGTATTAGACATTCAATATCCCACTGATGGTGGAAGTCGCCCTGGATCCTCGTGGGCTTTTTATCATTCTTCTCGAATCGAATGTTGGCATCTCCACCCGCAGATAACAGAATATCAAGCACTTCGGGCTGCCTATTGTTAATTGCATCAAAAATTGCATCGGCGTGTATCTTCGCTCCATGCTGAAGCAAGAGGCGAGTCATTTCGACATCACCACTGGCATAGGAAAGGCATGTTTGTCCCGCCTTATCTTTGGCATTGACATCTGCTCCAGCCAGGATGAGTTGACGGGCGGCTTCCTTGTTGAAAAATCTAAGCCGACGTTCTGCGTCCATCGCTACATGCAGTGGTGTCTGACCTCTCGAGTTCTTGATCTCGAGGTTTGCGCCTCTGCTGATTAAGTACGGCAGAGCTTGAGCGACATGCCACCAGTGTAATCCTCTGGCGAGCGAGTGAAGAGCACTATCTTCCGCCGATTTGAGTTGGTATCCACCGTCAACCTGCTTGTATTTTCCGTTCAGCTCATCAATGTCAACGCCGAGGTCCTCTACAAGAAGGCGGACCATCTCCAACATAGGCAGCTCCTGGTGAACTGCTTGTAAGAGAAACGGCTGGCGATACTCGGCGGCATAGGTTTCGTACATGCCATGGGTCCATGTCCTATTGTGGCCGAACACAGGCTGGGCTCCATCACCTGGAGCAGGCCAGATGCCCTTGTCGACTTGTTCCTGAGCCACGAGCAAGCCAATCCGTTTCACCAGTGAAGTAAACCCTCCTTTGACGAGAATTCCAAAGTTACTGTGCCCGTGATACACGTGAGGGGCTAGGAAGTCAACGCCCAACTTGAGTAAATCTTCCATCACATCGTACTCCCGACGTATGAGTCGCGTGAGGAACAATTTCTCATTTGTTTTCCCTGGCTCAATGACTCCAGGCATACTGAGTGCCTTGTACATGGCCTCACGTCGATGAGGGATCAGCATCTCGTCGAAACTCGGCGCTCTGGGCTCAAACCGTGACGAAGCTTTCGAGCTTCTCAATGGCCGCTTCTTGCTTGCATCTGACAGACACTTAAAGGCATAGTCCTGACAGTCGGATGTTGTGTCGATTATTGATCCATGCCAGTGTCCTCCAGAATTCACTGTGAACATATCCTCGGGCAGATCAGCGCCATGGTCCAAGACCATTTCAATGATTTCCTCGAGCCTTGCAGTGTCGTCGAGGGGCTTGATGGGGGAAGACCTGCTGTCGCGCTCGCCCCCAAGATACGGGCGTGTGAGGTCTTTCTTTGTAAGACCACCACAATCTCCATTCTCGGGATCATGAGGGGTCTTCCTGCGCCATAGTTCGAGCTCGTCCTCGAATCCAGTGATTGCCGACCTTAAGTTCCTTCCCTTGACGTCTGCCCCGGCGTCGATGAGCATGGAGACTATCTCTGGTTGTCCCGAGAGACAAGCATAATAAAGTGGTGTGGTTCTCGAGGCTTCAGCGTTGACTCCAGGAGTTGCGCTGTTGCTCTTCCTTCTGAGCCAGGCTCCTTGGGTCACCAGGTTGCTAGGTGGCTGTTCTGAGTCTCGTCTTTGAAGAGCGTCGAGAAGCATGCCAACGATATTGCCTTGCCGAGATCTGGCGGCGAGATGAAGCGGTGTCAACCCTTCGAATGTCTCAATCGTAGGGTCGGCACCGGCGTCGAGCAGCTTTTTGGCGTGATACTCCGACACAGTGACGGCTAGATGCAACGGGGCGATCCCGTCCCTGTCGCGGACATTGATGTCTTTCGTACAGGAAATGACCAGGTTAAGGAGAGAATCCTCCACCTCGCGGCGACCATTCTCAGCGTGAACGCAAAGCCGATGAAGCGGTATTCGACCACGATTGTTGGGTCGATTCACATCAATGCCCAGGCCGAGGAGCATCTTCATCAAAGCAAAAGCTCTCCAATTATAGTGGGGATTGATGCTCCAGCACAACTCGTGCAGCAAAGTGTTGCCCTGGTAATCTACATCATGGATATCCAGGCCTAGACTCACAAAAAAGTCGAAGCGGGAAGGACCAGGCTCTGTTTCGTAGGAAGAGGCCGGGGGCTGATGCTCTTTCTGTGACTTGATTACCTCGTGAAGCAAGGTTCTTCCCTCATAGTCTCGAGTGTCCAACCGAGCACCGCGTTCCAAGAGGCTCGTGATAGCATCTCGATAGCCTTTTTCTGATCTGAAGCCACGCCCGGGGACCATGCGGAAGAGGAGCGTCGCACCATTCTTGTTGTCCCTTGTGTTTATATCGGCGCCCGCTTGTATCATGAGGTTCATCGAATCATATACTGATGAATCCTGCGAGAACATGACGTCAAGGGGCGTTTTCCCGGATTTGTTCCTCAAATTCAGGTCTGCACCAGCGCCTAGGAGCGCTTGAATGATTTCCGGCCCTGAGTTGCGTGATTGCAGCGCGATATGCAGGGGCCCATTGCCGTCCTTGTCGGCAATGGTGCAATCGGCTCCGTATTCGATGAGCTTGAGCGTCGTTTGTTTGAGATAGCCATCAAGCGAGAGAAGGAGTGGTGTTTTCCCATTGGAAGATGCCCTTTTGTTGATGTCTGCCTTGCCAGTTTCCAGGAGCGTAGACAAGGATTCAACCGACATCAGTTGCATTTCATGAAGAGCAGTGCAACCATCGCTATTGGTAACATTGGCACCAACACCTGCGTCGATCAGAATCCTGGACCAAACACTGTTATTAGTCGTTAAGTGCAGAAGAGAATTGCCGGAATCCGACCGTTCATGGATATCCGCCCCCTTTTCGACGAACAACTCTAGCAGGCTCTTTAGCTCCCCTGGCTCGCCTTTCGGGGCCCTTCCGTTACGGGAGCCCTCGAGTGCGAAATATAATGCTGTAACACCAAAAACCTTGGGTCGGCCATTGTCGTCGTCATTGGAATGGAATCGCCTCATCATGCGCCTCATAGAGCCCGACCCACCAACCCCAGCGAATTCGTCATCATACTCGCACCGTATCGTTGGATCGGCTCCCTCATTTAGCAGCAGCCTCATGGTCTTTATGTGTCCCCACCGGCTTGCCATGAACAGAGGTGTCGCGTCATGGACCTTACGGTTGATGTCGACACCGGGGTGCCGTAGGATTCGCTGGACTAGATCATGTTGACCTCTTTCAGCAGACCAGGCAAGGGCTTGATGAACGGATTGTTCATCCTTGGAAAAAGACAGAAAGGCCTCCAGGGCCTCGAGATGCCCCTTCTGACAAGCATACTACACAGAGATTCAGCAAAACCAACACAGTTGATACACTTACGCAGGCTGCAGAGGTAACGTTACGTACCATCAGAGGCGTATGTCCTTTCGAACGCGGTGCGTTTCCGCATCGTCTCCCTGGATGCTCCTTAGTCTTCTTTGTCAAGGGATCCACTCCGGAGCCCAAAAGAACTCTGATAACCTCAGGATAGTTCTTCGAAGCGGCCTCATGTAAAGGCTTGAGACCGTTGTAGGTTTCTTCCTGGTCGGGGTTCGCTCCAGCATCTATAAGGACCCGAACCACGTCGGCCATCCCTTTTGAGGCAGCCCACCACAAGGGGGTCTTGCCGTCAACATCCATCGCATCTACATTCACCGCGGGAGACAAGAGCAGGTGTCTTGCGTAAGCAGTGAGCCCAAGCATCGCTGCCACGTGCAGCGGTGTTATCCCAGAGTTGGCATTGCCTATGGTGAACCACTGGACTTTGGTCCAGGTCTCGATAGAGCCTGGATCTCGCATCAGCTTCTCTAGCTCCAAGTTGACGTCGGTCTGGTCATGGCCTGCGGCTGTCGATCTAGCAACATGGACATGCCAGTTGTTCAGTGCGTAATCTGAGAAAGGATATTTCAGCTTTAGTTTGACGTCTTTGGTATCTTGTGCCTTTTCAACTTCGTCAAAGACACCGGACAGCAAGTAGGCCAGGCATGCAGAGCCTAGGCTCGCGTGTGTCTCCCCAAAAAGAAGCACCGGGTAGCCACCATCGTCAGTCGATCTGGTCGTGCCCTTGAGGTACTCTGTGAAGGAGTGGTGGATGACACAGACGGTCTCGTCGGGCAGTATCTCCAGGAGGGGGCCACATGCAGCCCTGACAAGGTCCTTGATTGACCTCAAGTCTTCTTTGGTGTCGTTGTATGTAACATTTATCATCTCAGCGATCTCGAGGAGTCTGAGCGGGCGTGTCGCATGGGTTACCCACCGCAGAATCAGACGTTGGATATCGTCACGGACTCCAGACCTGTGGGAGTGTTCGTGGAGCAAGTCTGTGTACATCTGATTCATATCGACTGGCAAAGAGTCAATAACTGCTTGAATATTGGCCCCCGGCTCTAGGAAAGCATCCATAGCCAGCTTAGCATATAGGAAGAGACCATTGGCCCGGCCAGGGATGGCCTCCTGGATCAGCTGTTGATCATCATGGCAGATGTTCGTGTTCGCTAATCCCTGTCGTACAAAGGTCGAAATATCGACATCGACCATGTTTTCCTGGAGACGAATCTGGGCACACTTTGCGTGTCTCAAAGGACCCTCGACAGCAGGAGCTGGGCGGCTCGTGATCAGCACTTTGACCTTCGAAGGGTTCCAGCTCCCAAGCTCAGCTAACGCTTGCAGGAAGGTATCATTCCCACTGTCCATTTCATCGAGAGCATCGGCAACACAATAGACCTGCCCGGGGAGTCCAGAAAATGCGAGGCGAAGATCATCCCACAAATCTTGCATCGACATAGTGTCAAGTGCTCGAATGTTGTGGCCATATCCCTCCTTTACGACATAGCCTTTCAACTTCTTTTGGAGGGGTGGACTGTACACCAAGATTTGATCCAGCCAATCTCTGAGAAGTGCAACCGGTTCATGATTTGCATCGATGATTTGTCGGAAGAAGAAGTATAATACTGGACTTCCTTGATCGTTGTCTGAGATTTGCTTGATGATGCTTGACGCCAACACCGATTTCCCGGATCCTGGAATCCCCTTGATCCACAGCAGCCCGGTATCTTCGCTCTGCAGCCAATCCTTGTAGGTATGACCGTTCGTTAGCCAGTGGCCGGTGCCTCTGGCGTGGGAACTCAGGTGTTTTCGGTACTCGCTGCTTTCGAGGTCGTACAAAGTGGGCTTCAGCCAGGCTCTGAGCTGCTGAATTACCTCTGGTGACTCGGGCAAGATCTGTTCGGGATTGTAGTTGCTGACATCGTCGCGGTCAATAATGACAGCCTCGTCATCACTTTGGGAAGACATGGCTTATTTGTGCCTAGAGGTGCCGGCCTGTCCCAAGATAGCAATTGGTGGTGCTCAAGTGCTTGGGCCTAGGAAAGCTGTAATTCTGTCGACTGTGTAGAATTGAGCACGAGATCGGTGGATAAAAGCACTCAAGGGAGAATCAAATAGAATTAATGAAGTTCACTTTGACTCATCTCACATCAGCAAGGCAATCAGGCAGCTGCGTACCTAGGTATCCAAGGCGGGGTTAATTCGTGACCTGCCGGTGCCTGCAGGCTGCGAACCTGGGTACCTACTTAGGTAAGTACCTACCCTAGGGTAGGTAGATAGTGATATCACCTTGCAACGAACCATTGTCTTGGCAGCGGTGGTGCTACTGTTGCAAGTATGTGAGGGCCAAATCTGCAAGGAGGACATACAGGGGCTGGCACACCACCCCTCAACACCTGTTCTTCACTGCCGTCGGGCGACAACTTATTCCGCGCTGTCTCAGATTGTGGCTGGTGAATTTTTATGAGCACTTTTGCTGCTCAGCTTTTGGTAATGTGTAATTTGTCCATTTTCATAATTGACCTGGACCAGAAACTTGAGGACAGTAATAGTTCGGTTATTTGACCACATGTTTTGTCCCCGAAGAGCATTATTCCCGCAGGCAACTGGCCTTTTGCAGAAGTCGAATTCCCTCTGGCACCAACCCATCATTGCGATCCTTTGAATGCACAGCATTGCAATGTCTGTAGCAGCGTCGAATCAACTCGACCACAACCGGTGGGATTCTGACTCTGAGGAGCCCATACTGCCGGCCGCAGATATCAAGAGAGAAATGCAATTCTTGACTTTCATTGGGCTGGCTTCTGACGCTTTGTGGCACCACCGTCTTCGTCACCACTACATTGGTTATCCGAGGACTCTGCACAACTGTGGAATCTACGCCTTCTGGGCCGGTGTATGGTTTTGTGCTACCGGATCTGGTGACTGGACCCACGCTGCCATCGCAGAAAAGCGGAACAAGATCGCTGCTGCTACCGTGCCCCCATACGACGGCATTTGGGACCACGGTAGAGTATCCACTGCATATCAGTTTGAGACGGAGTCATCGTCACGAAAAATTGAGCGGGCGCACTCCGCGGCCTGTTCTTCGCTCACCATTGTCCCCGTGTTCGTGCGTCTCACTTATGCCTATCGACCATGGTTCTGGCAGCGGCGCCATCCTTTCAAGATGATGTGGCTCTGCGGGGCGGCTTGCACGTCATGTATATTTCTCAGTGGTGTTGGTATCATTGCACAATCGCGTTCAACGCTCGAGAGGGACACGGCTTGGAGCACGTGAAGGGCTGAGTTGGTGTTGCGTGCACATGGGAGGTATTTACTTCGGTCAGGAGATGTGGGTGGTATCAGAAAGCTGATTTATAGGTGCAGTGTAACTATTTCCGTTTCTGTTCCATATATAGCTATAGCTATATATAGTACCTTTATATAGTTATAAACACTTAAGACCTAGTATTTAAAAAAAGTATATATTACTAATAATAATAGTTAGATATAATAAATAAGTATATAGCTTTAGCTTTATAATATATAGATAAAGCTAAAGAAAACTACTTTTAATAATATTATTAATTAAAATAATAGTAAAGTAGTTATATAATAAAGTAAAAATAGTTTTAAAATAGTCTTTATATAAATATTTCTATAAAGAAATTTAACTAAAAACTTATTCTTTTATTACTAATATATATATATATTTATATAATTTTAAAACTCTTTAATAAAAATATAATTTAAAGAAAGAAAACCTTTTATTAAATAAGTATAATAACTTTTATTTTAATATATAGCTACTAACTTTAAAAAAAGTTAAAATAAAGAAATAATTTAAAATAACCTACTTTTAAAACTTTTATAATAAACTTTTAAACTTTTTAAAAAGAATATTAAATAAAGTTTATAATCTAATAAAAAGAGATTAAAGTTAACTTATACTTTTTTATATCTATACTTTTATTATAAATAATAAAGGATTTTTAAAGTTAATTATAAAGGAGAATTTTAAGGTATATTTATAAGAGAAGTACTAGGATATATATAAAGAGGTTGAAATATTTATATATAGGCTTTAGAGGGAAGAAATAAGTGACTAAGTAGATAGATAGATAGTTAAAAGGATGAATATAGTGTGGCCGAAGCTATAGGTGCAGTGTAATATATGATCACACCATCAAATGATTATATAGACTGCGTTGTACACCATGTCAAAGTAGCTACATTAATTCACTCAACTCCTTCCTTGGCAACCCACTGACAGGAAACAGTGCCTTATCCCAAGCCCATTTCTTGGCCCAGTGCTCGTCAAGAGACCCTTGGAGCAGCTGCACAACATACTTACCAAGTACAGGCAGAAACTTCCAGCCGTGGAATGACCCAATCGTAGCAATGTAGAGGTTACTGCTCGCAGAATGTGCAGAGATGATGAAGTCTTCGCTCGGCGAAAGGGCATCCCTGTGTGCGGTTTAGTTCCATTGCTGGAGTGTTGCACACTTGCAAGCACAATCAGATCAGGTGCTTACCAGCAGATACGGTAGGTTTCCGTGCTGAAATTATCGCTCAGGTTTCCGAAGATTATCCTTCCTGCAAGATCTACGTCTTCTTTGAGAGTAACTGGGACCTCGAACTGGGCGTAATCTGGCTTCGCTGGAGGGCTGGATATGGAGGTCCCGTTTGGGTGTGGCTGTGTGTTCCTGAAAAGTGTCTGCCCCCAGAACTTCAGTGTTCTGTCTCCTGAATGAGGAACGCTGCCATTGCTTGGGCCTGTCATAGGTCATTAATCGTCTGAACCTGACATTGATGCATTTCAAAAGTGTTGGATCTACCTCTCTCAAGCGGCAGCGCCGCACTCCCAACCGGTCCATTGTAAAGCCGCGCCGCGTTGTCCCCAGAGACAGTGGCGACTCCTGAAGTCACCCCTATAGCGACAAATCTGTCGCCAGCATGAATTTCGGGACGCCCGGGAGCACTATCGGCGAGCAGTTTTGCCGTATATGCACCGGTACACAGAATGAAGCAGTCAGCCGTCAGAAAGTCGCCGCCACACGTGAAGACACCCGTCGTCTTGCCCTCTTCATCAAACTCCAGCTTTGAGACATCTGCTTCAACATACTCGACTCCTAACCTCACGGCGTCCTCAATCGTGGCCTGCAACGCTTCTTTCGCTTCTGCCCATCCGCTCGATTTGTTGATGTGGACCTCTTTCACGCCGGTGTAATCACCATCCTCGAAAATGCCTCCATACGCCTTTCGAGCCTCTTCAACGGGTAGAGTGAGGAGTCCCGAGTCCACGCCGAGCTTCCTGAAGTTCTCCTTCATTCTCTGTGGAAAATCCGTCGTCGTGACCCAGTATGCCCCGCTCTCGTGATAGAATGGTTTCCAGAGTAGATCGTTGGCCCAGCGCTCTTTCGCCTCGAGGCCTAGTCTCATATAGTCAATGTCGGCATAGTCAGCGCGCACGACCTTGTTCCAGTCCCAAGAAGCGGCAACGCGGGTTTCGGCGGTGTAGGCGTTGCGGTCGATCAGTGTCACTTTCGCGCGGGGTTCAGCCCTGATTAGGTGGAGTGCCGTCGAAGCGCCGAAGACACCTGCGCCTACAATGATGTAAGACTTGGCCGCCGATGAACTCGCATCCTGGTTGTCCATTTTAGGTCTTGGTCGTGGAAAATGAAAACTGTGCGGTCGATTGTCCGGTCAATGTTCCTATTGTCAGTCCGAGCGGAGAAGCTGGAGACAAGATAATGCGGGGAACGTTCTGCAAAGAGTCATCAGCCGATTCCGACGTATTGTTACACGATTCCGTCGGATCGAGACGCGGTGTATCGCTGTGTCAGCAGCCATTCCCTCGAGTGCTCAATATAAAAGGTACATCACTTGGCCGCACCAGATCCAAATTCACATTGGACATGGTGAACACTACATGTGGCTTAACTGATTTTTTTTCTATTCCGTATACAGCCGTAGCCATACACAGCGCCTCTCAAAATGTAAACTGGCCTTCTCAGGTTCTTTTCAAGCGAACTGTCTACGACCGAGTCTCCTCTTTCCTTCAATTCCAAAGTGTAACATCGTCCAATACGTCTTACGCTCATGCGCTAAAGGCTGAAATATCTAAGGTTATTCTGAATGCATTTTCCCATAATTCTAGTTATCCAGAGACTTTGACACCCCCACGCCGATCCTCTGTGCTTCAAGGCTACTGACGTCCGTATCTTGTTGACCTTCACTCTCGGCTTCACCATCGTCATTGGGACCTTGGTCTTGTTGGCCATAATAAAAGATGGCCAAGAGTGTAAAGGGTATTGTGAAGCCCCATAGTGAGAACCCAAGGATCATCTGTTTCAGGTTCGAGACCGATGTCGCGCCCACCGCGTATGCCACAACACTCCCAATCGATTCCCACGAGCGGAGGATACCGGTGGTGCGCGCAATATCTCCGTCATTCTGGCCTCCTTTGATCTCGGCCATCAACCAATATATGTATGTCTGCAGAACCTCGTAAAAGAACTTGAACAGGAGGTAGACTGCAAAGGCCGAGTTGAACCACGGCCCACCACCGATATCAAATGTGGGTGGATCTTCAATCCTGGACAGTTCGGACTCTATGACGGCATTCCAAGTCCAGGCACCAGTCACAAACACCAGGACGAAGATGTAGACACCTTTGCTTCTGGTGGAACGCGAGAATCGGTTCCAGTCAAGCATCAAGCCGGTCACTAGGTCGCCTGACGCCCCAACAATCGCGGTAAGGAAGGATGCTAGCGCCCTGGAGCGGACAGTAAAGTAGGCTATGGGCGACTGGTTAGCACTATTCCTGGATTTGGAGCAGCCAATTGTAGTGGTTCAAAGGCTTCAATGTTTGGACAAATACTTACTTGTAAGGTAATTGCTCTGGTATGTTACGCCAAATTGTCCAGCCATGAACACAGGTATGAGCATCAGCATCTCGCGATTCCGTAGTTGTTTCCAGATGGCGCGAGCTTCAAACCCAAGGGTTGTCTTTTTCATGTAGGGGATATTGGTGCCGTCCTGCCTTATGACCTTTTGCGGCTGAGATAGGAGCAAGGCGAATGGTGCTCCAAGGGCCGAAATGGCCACAAGGCCTTGGTATGTAGTGTAAGTGACTTTCCCAGCATGATTCGTGTTTATATTCAAGGCGAGAGATATGGCCCCACCCACGAGGGGGCCTAATTGTCGGATGCACATCCAGATGGCGACGTATCTGTCCTGGTGATCAGTCACGATGAAACGTCATCGCCCCGCCGCCCGGCCTCGTTCCATGGAAGCCGTCCAATTAGACTCACCTTCCTCGTACGGTCTCCTCAGGCCACCCAACTGCAATCGCTGCTTCGCTAGCCCAGAACAGTGACGCCCCCACCCCGCAGGAGGCGGCTCCCAACAGCATAAACCATTGGTTGCCGTAGCGATTGTTACAATACAATCCGGCGGCGTATGGAGTGTAAAACGCCGCCCCGATGAATAGCGTCCATTTGGCGGTGATCCTGTTTGTAATGCCGCCTGCGATGACGCAGCCTATAGACATAAGGCCATAGGTAAGGGCATTCGCAGCATTATTCAAAAATGGCTACACCGCACATTAGTCCAAGAAAGGCAGCAGAAAGTGAGTACAAGGGAACTGTTGTGGCTGTAGAGCTCAGACATTGCTTACTGTAGCGTTGCCACCGGCTCCCAAGTTATTGAGTGCGGTCCATATACCTGGCTCACAGAAGGCTACCAGCCCGACGACGATGATCTGGAAAAGACATGACCTGTAAACACGCACTAACCGATCAGGTGCCATTTTGAGCATCCAAGATACTAGCAGATGCAGAAATAGAGAGAAAGAGGCTTTGTCACCATGTTTGGCCAGGCAAATGCCTCAACTTTATTCGAACTCATTGTTAGGGCTAGTGTTCCCGGTGCAAATCTTTTGCAATTGCATCAGAGATTGCCCGACCGCGAGTCTGAATAGCACGCCATATTTTTGGTTCCTGCACGCAATGCAATGTTCGCCGCATGGCCATGGGCAGCAAAAAGGCCGAGTTGCCTCCGATAGCGTTGTATATGCTGCCGCTGTGAGCACGTAATGCCCCACGCATATGGTGTCTGTCAACATTCTTGCGCTGGTGTGCGGGCCCATACACCGAAATAGTTCAATCAAATTATCTCTTCGGAATTTTGCCAACGGCGACCAAAAAGCGACGCGTTTTCCCGACCTAAGGGATTTCACTCGGTCATTGGAACATGCCTGTAAAGCCACGTTTCTTGTAACAGCCGTAGCGCGAAAGAACGATGACTGACGGACAAGTCGCCTTGCAACCTTAGTAGGTGGAGCATATGAGTACCTGCAGCTGCCATCACACGCTCTGTGGCCTGGAGGCGGCTGCAAGATCTTCGTTCTTTTATCTATGGACGCGAAGTTCAGCTAGGCGTAGCCCACACTACTGGCAGCTCAGCCACATCCTTTACCGAGACAATACTGCAAAAGGAAGACTAACTTTACTGTACCCAATCTACAGATAAAATGGGACCATTACCTCGCGAGAGTATGAATGTTGTCCCTAATTTAGACGACAACGTGCCGCGCATCATCTTTGCTGTGTTTTTGTGGGTCTTAGCGGAGTCCCTTGGTCGTGTATAACTATATCTATGCTCAGATGGTGAGTCTTCAGTTCGCATATCTACCTATGAACGCCGACGCAGTCTCTCATATCTGTGCGATGATTGAGTTGGGTGCTAAAAGCAATGATGGACATATCTGGGGTTCCAGCTGCCCGATTGTGTCGGCAGGTGAAATTGCATTGAAGCCACTATTTGACCTAAATTGAACCTAAGATTTACACGTATCTAGCGGTAGAACGACCTTGGTGAAGAACTCATGTGAAAATATATCATCAGTGTCGTCTGACAGGTCCTGTGTCAGCAAAGTCCGTGCTACCTGTCTGTAGATGTCTCCCATCCGCCAACCAAGATCACCCAAAGGACTTCCCCTAAGACATTCTGTTGCCCATTTACGATTCTTCAACTTTTCCTTTTTGGTGGCTGGTAATGCGTCCACGAGTAACTCCCACCGGCCGATCTCGCAAAGTACAACGCCGAGCCCATAAATGTCCAGCCTTTTGGTGAACCCGTTTTCCGCTTCCGCATAGAAGTAGTACTCGACCTCGGGGTCCCGCGTGACATGTTGTGGCAGGGAGATTGTGTCTTGTTTCCTCGAAGCTTGAAAGCCCCTGTTGAAGGGGTCGGTTATCGAAAGACCATTTGCCCCCTGGCGGTGAAGAGACACAATGTTCTCGCTGCGAAAACCCTTATGTAGCCATCCTGCTGCGTGGAAGAGACTAAAGGCCGATGCGAGCTCGTACGCGAGCTTGAAGCGGTGGCCGAGTAGCGGCGGATTGTCTCGAGTGGACCGCAACAGCTGGCTGAGGGTAACGGGCTCAAATTTGTGTAGGTTTACTTCGTAGTCTTTGCCGCTTGGAAGAGTGAAAACTGTTCCAAGGCGTTTCACTCCATTCTCAGCCTCAAAGTCCAGGTCATCGTAGATTCCACAGCACGGCGGTATGCAGAGGGCTGGGTCGTCCACCACCTGGAGCATGACTGTCAAGGATTCCGTTCTGTCACGCAATGCTGGATAAGATGGAACGGTTGTGTCCAGTGTGTTCCATTCGATCCAGATAGGAGTGGTCAGACCATTTGTCGGCCTGTATATTCCCGTAGTCAAGTTGCCGGTCTGTAAACTGAGCTGGCTTTTGTGAAGGCGGACGACGTCTCTTTTGACAGCACCGGGGGCCGACTGATGTAGCATCATAAGTTTGGCAGACAGCGCCAATAGCCTTGAACTCTGGGCTCCAGGCTCTTGGAGGAATTTGACATACTCGGTCCCATTGATTCGGGCGAGAACATAGGAAGAGAGCAACTTTTGCAGGAGATCCACATCTGCCGGTTGCAATATATCGTAAAGGTCTCGGTTGAGTTGCTGAAGCTTTGTGATGAGAACAGTGAACTTTTCCTCGTCCTTGATGAGCCAGCGGGCACGGCCCTTCGATATGCTCCCCGAGGCGAGTCTGGCAATTGTCTTTACCATTTGACTCTCCACCATCAAATTCTTATCAAGGTCTCCCGTCGGGACATCAGGCAACGAGAGATCATGTCTTCGAACAACTGCCTCTGTTTCCTCATGCGTTTCCTTCACCTCAGCGAGGATGCGCAGTATGAACCTTTTGACGACTTCGGGCTGTTTGGCGAGGGCGCATGATTCAGGTGTAGACACCTTGAAATAATCTCCCCAGATATCAAGCTTATGCTTCTCTATATGGTAGCGCAGCGTCAGATACTTGCTCCCATCTTCTATGTCGCAGTAGGACTCAATCATGAGATATCCATCGACAGCACCCTTAAATGCTGCAAGCAGCCCCGCAACTGAGAGCGCTGCACCGACTGGTTCAACCCCCGTCGCCATAACACACTTTATCGAGAACGCATCTGATGTGCAGGAAAGAGCGTCCAACAGATGCCAGACTTGAAGCCGAAGAGTGATGAAAGTAGCCAAGCTGAGAGTGAGCGGTTATTGAAGTCTGGCCTATCAGCATCCTCGGCCTTCCAGGCTAGATCCGCACTTTGATTCCAAGGTTGTTTCGTGTGACGGGCAAGTCCGTCCCGACCAACACGGCGAAACCGCAGTTCTCAGCCCGCAGGCTAGCCTTTGAAAATGCCCTAATATATACAGTGTGACCGGATCCTTCCGGGAAGCCAAGTCTTTGGATACGTTGTTGATTTCTAAATTGTGTCTTCGTGTGCACATGCAGTGTCAGGGAGGTGCTGACGACGCCCTCACATTGGACGAAAAGTCCGAAAATACCTCCCAAAACTTTCCGGGCTGGACTCGGCGCCATACCCCTCCCTGTCATCGAGATTGATGTAGATGAGGTTACGACGACATAGAGCTCTAGGTTTTCAGCTGATTGCGTCTATTTCAATTTCAGTACTGAGAAACCCTTCATCTATCCAGCAAACTACCAGGCAGCAACAACACAATATTCAGGTCCCATTCGAGGGGGAACTAGCTTGCTGTAGCTGGCTTCATTTCTATTCGTATAATTCCGAAGCCATACACGGCGCCTTCATACAGTCGCAACTTGCCGTCGAACATGGAGAGATCCGGCCGAAAACTTCACATCCCGGATACGCACAGCTACAACATTCAATCAGAGCCAGCCGACATGGAAGGCCAGGGATCGACACAGGAGAAGCTTGAAACTCGAGTGAGTGTCCTCAACTTGCTCAAACTTGGGTATCAATAGGGTATTCCATTCGTGGATTTGAAGAGACCAGGTGTCAGACATAATAAGAAAGCCATCGCGGACCGGAGAATTGCCTACACTCTGGGCGCTGGGCATACTGCGATAGTCATCCGCCACGAAGCTGGAATTGAGGCGCAGGATGTTGTTCCGGAAGGCACAAGTATAGCTGTCAAGTCCTTTGCCCAACGATTCACCTCTGGTACAAGAGGCAACGCAACTCATCCCCAATCTACGGCGCGGAGTCAGACATATCGAGCAATCCTCCAAGAGCTAGGCGTTTTGTGCCATCCAAATGTCTCAGAACATCCCAACATTGTCAAGCTCTTGTTCTTGGGATGTCAGGAGCAGAGCCTTTTCCCGTGTCTCGGACTCGAGCTTGGAGATTACGGATCACTCGATTATATACTGAGAGCCCCGGGTACCGGCTTGTCTGAGCTTCAGAAAACCCATGTGTCGCTGGATATTTCCTTGGGATTGAACGCACTCCACGAGAATGGCTCCGTACATGGCGATCTGAAACCTGAGAACATTGTCATTTTCCGCCATCCTGATTCTCACCGTCCAATGATAGCGAAATTGGCAGACTTTGGTGGTGTCCATCCAGCATGGATTGGGGAAGCGCCTACCTTCGTCACCCTTCTCTGGTGCGCCCCGGAAGTGGTCAACAACGATACAGATATCGACTGGGAGAAGAATGATGTGTACTCTCTTGGTCTGATTTTGGCAAGCATACGGTGCAACTTAAAGCAGTACCAAGTCGTGCGTCCTCTCATCCTTCGTTCCCGATGCCTTGGCCGACTACGACCAGCAGAAACTGCTCTGGATCATGAAGACTGCAAACATGGACAGCCCCGATAGTGCCTTGCTCAGGATTCGCAAATCTCTATCAAGTACTGAAAAATTCCCTGCAGAGATACTTCGTGCAACTCTCACTCCAGACTTCTGGCTACGACCGAGTTTATCTGGCATCGTATCGAGATACTTGGAGCAAGTCGGAACTCCTCTGGGACGGGATCTTGGGTAAGACATCCAACGGACTGAATTCTGCGCAGAAAGCTGACAAAAACATTATCTTAGCAAATAAATGTCCTTTGAACCACACAAGAAATGCTTCGTGGAGGAGAAGTACAAGCTCTTCGCCGTGTGTTTTGTGTATTTGCAGTTCGTAAAATATGAGGTGTGGTATAGGCAGGAGGCTGATAAATAAAACTACGCAGGTTTCGTCAAATAAGTTGCGAGAACGATCACAAGGATTCCAACGAAGTGTCTTATACGAGCTTGTGACAGAAGTAGGCAGCGATCCTGGGATGTTTGATAACATGAGTGAGGATATACCGGAACAGCTCGACGAAGATATTTCGGCGGATGAGTACCTTGAGATGCTTCGTCAAGGCACGAACCGTTTGGCAAAGTCACTATCTCAGACGAGAAACAACTCCTCGAGTTCCTTGGACGTCATGGACACAAGTCGGATTTGCTACCAGATATCTTTCTGTCATCTTCTCCGTATAGGTAACCCGTTCTCTTTGCCGAAAGCGTTGAGATGGTGTTGGGCCGCTGCCCTTGGATTCCACACACCTGCCATGGCTGTCGCCCCAGTTCTGTACCATCACTATTCCGCACACAGCCCTCCTCTCCGGCAGCAGCGTCTACTCTTGAGCCTTGGCTGTCTGTCACGAAACCTGTATTGTATGGATATCCTGGCCCTTCGATGGCCAAGGCACTATCGAGCTTTGATCGAAGTGATTCAGGGAAAATGGCACACTCCAAGCCATCTTTCCATCCACAAACAATCCATGACGGGTCATCCTTTGGACGTTTTCAGCTTATACAAAGATCGATCTCCAGGTCTTGAGGCGAGAATCATCGACAAAATCCTGTGCTATGACCTGGAACACGTCCGACGGCTGCTAGAAGTTGGCGCAGACGTAGGTATGCTTTCCGATGAAGGTATTAGCGCCTTGCATGCTTTGGCCTATCTCAGAAATACAGACGCGGTCAATTTAGTCACAATCCTTATTTACAAGGGCGCAAGTTTGAAGGCTGCCTGGCCTGATTCACTTGACGTGTTTACCTTCTCTGGCCGGAAGTTGTCGGGATCGCCTTTTTTCTGTGCAATTGTATGCAACCAGACTCGCTTTGCCAGAGAACTCATAAACCTTCACGTTCAACACAAGGTCAAAGTCGAGGATTACGCAGCCACGCTAATATCGACTGTCAACTTCTGGTTTCATGAGCTGGCCGAGGCCTTGCTAGACCTTGTTGAGACACATCCTTTTCTCTGCGACACCGCTTTGTCAGAACCTCTCACAAGCCCGCCAGAAGTGGCCTTGTTGCCGGCAGCAATGGATCGTCACGACATTGTATCTCTGGAACGCAGGGTTCATCATGGACAACTGTATAATAAAGCTTATTCAGAGACCCTCAGACTCCTTATTTCTCGAGGAGTCGACCCTACCGAAGGCTATTACAACGACTGTCCACTCTACATGTGTCTCGCAAACGACGATGCAATCTCCCTTCGGCTTTTCATCGAGTACCTGTGCGAGCTACCTGGCGGCGACCCTTTGACGAAATTAATTGACCCGGGTCGTTTCAGAGGGTCGTCCTCGCGCGGCCAGCAGCAACTTACAGGCATACAGATTTGTATTTACGCCAAGTCGATGGAGTGCTTTCATATCCTACTCAATGAGTTCCCTTCTTTGATGGAACATCGAAGCGCTAATGGAATGGCTGCTTTGCATTTGGCATCGGAACACGCTGCTAATATGCCTTTCTTAAAAGCGCTTCTCGAACGAGGAGCTGACGTTGTTGCTGTCGCTTCCGATACAACGCCGCCTCTCTTCCGCGCTTTATTGACCAGAAACACCCGTGGACGGAAGGTGCCGATTTGATTCTCAGGTATTGTTCACCTGAGCAGCAACGGGTCCTCCTCAGCCGCCAACTCGACACCGGTCAATCTCTCTTTTCACGTTTGGTAGACACCTGGCTCATTGGCCGTGATGTCAAGCTCCTAGACAGCTTCAAGTGGCTCATTGACCACGGCGGTGCCCACTTCTATGGGAGTTCTTGTACCTTAAACGGTGCCACCGTTCACGTCCCCGACGTGGAACGAACTCTTCGCTACGGTCCGTCCATCCAGCAGGTCTTGGCAACTTCAGGACCTTGCCCTTGCAACTCTCTTTTTGGACACATTTCCGGATCAAATAAATGTCCAACAGCAAGACGGCCACACTCCCTTACATGTGGCCGTCTGGTACGGCCACGTCGAGATCGTGCGGGTACTTCTCTTGAAAGGGGCTGATGTGAATCTCGAGTTCGGTGTTGGTGTTTCGGCCCCTGAAAAGCACGAATTTACTGGCCGGACAGCGCTGGAAATATCCATCTGTCGCCAAAAGCCCACGTACCTTCCAGATATTATACGGCGCGGCGGATATGACGACGTTGCGTCCTGGAATGCCGACTGCGAAGCTATCACCCGTCTTCTCCTTGAGGCCAACGGACGCTCTGGGAGCGGTGCGACCATCATCGAGAACCTTGAGACTCTGAATCTAGACGAAGCCAGTAATATTATCGTGAGTAGCATCTTTAAGTTGGAACCCCGACCCCTCGAGTAGGACAAGGTCTGGAGGTGCACGCGGCCGCGTGAGCTGCCACGAGGTACCTCTAGCAGGCCAGATCCAGGCATAGAGACGCTGTTTATTGACCTCTACCCACTAGCCATGCGCGAGGGGCTCACCGCCGCTCATGCAGAAAAGAGATTGGGAAACGGGTACAGAAGTCGATCGCGAATATACGCCAACGAGGCTCGGCACATGTGGGCGACTGCCGATTGGTTAGGAAGTGCGAAGAGGAGAAGGGAGTGATAAGCATTACTTCGTGGATAACAGTATCCAAAACATGACATGGATCAATCTTCCTGAGTATACACGGCCGGCGCCAGTTCCACTCAGATACATCAGGCAAAATAGCACATAAACTTGTATCTCATTATATGTTACTCTCTGTATGAAGTGTCAATTGCAAAGGGGTATCCTACCGATTGCGTTTTCAATCCCCCGTACATATTCAATGTACGTGGTGTCTTCATACAGTGGTGAACGCCCAAGACTCAGCGCCGAAAAAAAGATACAGTGCCGATAAAGGGGTATCATATCTTGGCCGGCCGGCAATATCAAATGTCTCATAGCGTCTTTGCTGAGTGCGGTCGAATTAGCATCAAGGTATCGTGTGCGTCGACAAAATCCCCTTCCTTCACCTGTATCTTTAAGCAGACACCATCAACAGGGCTCAGGATCTTGACTTCCATCTTGCACGACTCGAGGTTGACCTGTGTGGCGGTAACAGTTAGTCGAGCTGCACGAAACAATTCGAATAATAATGAATCCCGGTGAGCCCGTAATAAAGGCGAGAGGTACCTAGATAGTTCAAGGGGTGGGGCACCTGGGGTGTGGGTTGTTTCTCCGAGACTCACCAATGCCGAATCTGCCTTCACTTCGTCGCCCTCTTGGACCAGAAGCCTCCAGCATCGCCCTTGGATCCCGGCCTTCACCTTCTCGCAGCCATTGCCATCGTCATCTCCCTCCTTTTCACCGTCAGCCCCATTCTGACCATACCCGCCGTTCGTGATATCAGGCTCCTCACGAGGGCGGATCAAATCGTCTATGAAGGGAGCGGCCTTTATCGCTCGGTCTCTCTGGGCGGCCGTCGCGATGATATCCTGGCGGTGTGCGTCCTCCCAAGCTTCATGCGCTTCTAGGTCCAGCACGCCTTCCTCGATGTGGACCAGTTGTGACTGGGCCCCGGATGACTGGGCGGCGTCGAGCTCAGCCTCGGTGATTGGGTAGAATGAGATTCGGTCAAAGATACTGAACAAGCAATGCTGCTGCGTGGCTCCCGCCGTGGGAGAAGCCCAGATATTGTCGATGGTTCGTCCTACGAGCTGATAGCCGCCGGGGGATTCGGCCGCGTAGACTTGGGAAAATGAGTGTCAGTTGTACACCACTCATAAAAGAAATGGCATGGCTTTTGGGTGTTTGGGGGGCTGTGAAGAGCCAATGACCAAATGGCTGTGGCACACAAACAACTTACTGCACATGTATTGCCCGCCGATACCAACAGCTCCCTTCGGAGTGAAGGTCCTCGAGGGGTTATACTTAGTTCCGAAGAGCCGGTGACGGGGATCAAGTGGCACAGCGCAAGGCGAGCCCAGATATACGTCGCCGAGGCCAAGGACCAGGAACTCCGAGCTCTCAAGGATGTCCCGCAGAGCGTCCCTATCGACGCCGTTGAGCTGCGCGAGGAAGTTGACATTGCTCGGCACCCAGGGTGCGTCGGCGCGGATCGTGGCGGCGTACCGCTCGACGGCCGCCCGACTGACGGCGTCGTCGAAGGCAAGCGGCAGCCGGACCCGGCGGGATGGCATTTGGTTGGGGACGGTGTAGGACCGCATGTGCAGCGTGAGGCGTTCTATCATGCTATAGTGCACAGCGAAGCGGTCCATCATGATGCTTTGATGCTCGGTATCGGGGGTGTATTTCATGTGAAGGGTATAGACACCGGGCGTGAGCTCTTCGACGCCAGGTATGGCTTGCTGCGTCTGATGGTGCTGGATGAAAGCGAGGATCTCGAAACTCTGGCGGAGGTTGAACTTCTGGGCGTCGCCGAACTCCAGCAGCAACGCACAATCCCCCGCCCGACGGAATAAAATCTTCTGGTTGTTAACATGGAGGCTACCTAGCACTATCGCGTCTGGGAAGCCGTCGAACAATGGGCCGTCTAGCCATGTCAAGCTCGGCAGAGGGGTCAAATGTTCAATGGATGAAGAAAGCTCCTCATTCAGTGCGAGAGCCCTCCCAATGGTGATTGGCAGAAGCCAAATAGAATCCCCAGGCCTCACCTGGCCCAGCTTCCACATCTCTGCTGAAGCAACGACGCAGAAGACAACGAAGCCACCAAGACTAGGTCCCTCTCGTGTGAGCACGACAGCATCGTCGCCAGTGAAGCTGACGCTTCCGATCGAATACGGGCTGTCGTGAATGTTGGATGGGTGTAGACCAGCTTCACCTCCGTCCTGCCTCGCCCACTGCGGTCTCGGCCCCTTCAGACGGATCCCGAGTCGGTTACTGTTGTAGTGAACAGTCCATTTGCTGCTGAAAAGGACATTGACATCTTCCTCCGTGAAGTAATCCGGTGCGCCGTGGGGGCCTCGCACAACACGTATTGTCCACTCCGCGCCTGGAATTCGAGGTATCGGCACAGGCGGCGCGACAGGTATAGAATCACCGTCGATAATATCAGGCTTTGAATGGTCTAGCAGTGGAACGAGGTCTCCACGCTGCAGCCTCCGTCCAGAGAAGCCTCCCATTTGGCCCAGCTCGAACGTTGAACGACTACCCATAATAAGAGGGACATCGATGCCTCCACGGATAGCGATGTAGAAGCGAGAGCCTGACTCCACCGAGCCTACCTTTAAGGTGCTGCCTGCTGAGACACAGAGAGCCTGGTTCATAGGCGCAGGTTTCTGGTCGATTAGAACCGAGGCCGAAGCGCCAACTACGGCAACAACCACATCACAGTGAAAAGTTAGAGATGGACCTGTCATGGTACACTCAAGCCCAGCACAACCCTGTTGGTTGCTGACGAGACGGTTCGCAATTCTGAACGATAAGTCATCCATAGGACCGCAAGGAGGAATCCCGATGTTCCAGTAACCCGTTCGCCCGGGCCAGTCTTGAATAGTGGTTAGACAGCCAGGCTCGACCACTCTAAACGACGCTGAAGTAAAATTAAAGTCGTCGAGGGACTTGGTCGTGTAACAGCCAGACTGAAACATTTCAGAAGCAACCAGCTGCTTCAAGTATTCCAGATTGGTCTCAAGTCCGCCCACTTTCGTCGCGGCAAGACCGGCAGCCAGTCTCTCCACTGCTTCACGGCGGTTCTTCCCCTTCGCAATAAGCTTCGCTAGCATTGGGTCATAAGAAGTCGACACCTCTGTACCGCGGGAAACCCAGGTGTCTACTCGCAGGTCGTCAAAGGGCAACTCGAGTTCGACGATACGTCCTGCGCACGGCCGGAAATTCTGCAATGGGTCCTCTGCATACAGCCTGGCCTCGATAGCGACACCTGTGACAGGGACAACGCCGTCGGGGAATTTCCGGAATAGCTCTTGGCCTCCGTCGGCGGCAATCTGTATCATTGCCTCGACAAGATCAAGTCCCGTGACTGCCTCGGTGATGGGATGTTCAACTTGCAACCGGGTATTTACTTCAAGAAAGTAAAACTCTTGCGTTTCCATATCATAGAGAAACTCAACAGTACCGACAGTTCTATAGTGTAGCGCCGAAGCGAGCCGAACGGCGGCATCCCTCATCCGTAATTTCGTCTCACTTGGGACCATCAGAGCAGGACTCTCCTCCACGACCTTCTGATGGCGCCGCTGCAGGGAGCAATCTCTCTCGCAGGCTGTTATGATCCGACCGGTACCGTTGCCGAGTACCTGGATTTCGACGTGACGGGCTCTCGTGATGAAGCGCTCTAGAATGACACTCCCGTTGCCGAAGTTCGTCGCTGCAAGCCTTTGCACGCTCTGCATGGCGTCTTCAAGCTCACTGGCCTCGTCGCAGCGCCTGAGCCCAATACCGCCCCCTCCAGCGCTGCTCTTGAGCATGAGTGGAAACCCGACCTTCCGGGCCTCGCTTTGGGCCTGTTGCACAGTTCTTATCGGCATGCTTCCAGGGACAATCGGAATGCCGAGCGAGCCAGCTATTTTTCGGGCGGTATGCTTGAGGCCCAGCTTGGTCATCTGCGCGGGATGCGGGCCAATCCATACCATGCCCTCAGCCTCGACCCTCTTTGCGAAGGCGGCATTCTCGGCCAGGAACCCATAGCCGGGGATGATGGCATCGGCAGACACCGACCTCGCCAGCGCCAAGATCTGGTCGGCGTTGAGGTACGTCTCGGCAACGGTGCTCCCCTGAAGCTGTAGCGCGACATCTGCATCCCGAACGTGGGCGGTGTTGGCGTCGATGTCGGAATAGATGGCCACAGCCTCGATCTTCATCCTTCGGAGCGTCTTTATGATACGCACGGCGATTTCGCCACGGTTGGCTATAAGCACTCGGGTAATGCGCCGCCTCGGGAGCGGCTCTAGGGGTTGTTTCGCCATCTGAGCCTCCCATGCGCGGAGGTCTGTGATTTCGGTAACTTCGGCGGAATCAAACGCCTCGCAGATAAATCCGCACACCGAGGTGCCGTCCTGGAGCTCAATAGAGCCCAGGGCCAGAGGGGGGCCAGTAGTTATCGCGAGGCTGTCGCGGGCAGAGTTGGAGAGACTCCAAATCTCGAGGTCGATCTCCCGACCACCGTTCTCTTCAGGACCTATTCGCCCCAACCCAGCTGGATAGACAAATTGATCCAAGGCATAGAGGCGGTACGACGCTGCCGTCGTGGTCACGCGGTCCAATTTTGCGCCCCGGGAGGTCAGGTCTCGATTGAGTGCGCTTCCGCTCAGGCGCACACCGACGACTGCAAGCTCTACATTCCTCTTAGGTAATGGAGTAGCGTTTTCACGTATGGTTGGCTCTGGAGTTGTTGTTGTGAGGTAAGTGGCCCCGGCGAGGAGCGACTCACCGGCAATCCACTGGCGCGTGATCTGTAGTAATTTGTGCTCCTGCCCCTGGCTCGATATCAAGGTCAATCCGAACGGGAGGTTGTCTTGCCGGAACCCAGCGGGAAAGGTGATGGCGCACCAGTTGAGGAAATTGACGAAGCCTGTGTAAGTGCCCAGTGTGGAGTTCGGCTGGGTGGGGTCTTGTACAACTTGCCCGAACGCATCAATTGTGGGCAAAAGAATGCCATGAAAGTTTTCGAGCTTCAGCAGGACCTCTTGTGTAAGTTTCTGGCGGAGGTTCTCGGCGGCGAGAGCGTCGGCAGTTGAGGCACCATCCTCTCTCGTGTCATTGTCTCGCCCAGTGGGATCCATGTCGTCACCATCAGAGTTCTTGCGTGCTTCACCGATGCCCCCGTATTGTCCCGCAGAACAGACCTCATCAGCGAGTAGTCTTCCAAGCTCGAACAGCTTGCTGAAATCCCGAGGAATGGGGAACCACCACAGACGTCTGATCTGTTCCAGTGCTGCCGCGTAAGCAGACGCATGACTCCTGGTGCCGAACCAGCTGGCTTGATCGCCCACAGCCAAATGTGGTATCCGGTTCAATGAAGCGACGCCGAAATTGTCCAAGCCGTCGCTGCTGTCGTTAGTAACGGGCGGACCCCTGGGGGAGGCGTCTTTGTCATCACGGCCTTCAGCAAGAGACATGATCGTCTCGGCGTCATCCACTGTCGTGGTGAAGATGCAGATAGAATTCAGGGACTCGCAGGCTAGGGCCACACCTCGTAAGCTGATGGCTCCTCTTGCAGGTCTCAAGACATATATGGTGTTCAGGTCCGCGGGCACTCTCCCGGAGCCGTCCATGTCGGCACCCAAGGCAAAAGGGACCACGCCGCGGGCCACTGCTTTGGCACTGCCTGATCCGCCGCTCACACTTTTTGGGTTGATATTTGACGCAGAGTCGTCTAGAGAGTGAGTGGCGACTGATCCCGTTTCGTGCTGGTCCATTTTGGTCTTCCCAATCAAAATGGCGCCTTGTGCCTTTAATTTGGCTACCACGGCAGCGTCGCTCTCAGCGAGAGTGATCGCAAGGTCCGTAAGTGCTGGGGTGAGGTGGAATCCCTTAGCATCGATGTTACTGCTCACGGAAAATGGGACCCCGTAAAGCGGGAGGTCACGCCGGGATTCTAGACCTCGCCATTGTTCTCTGACGTGTTCATCCGTGGCTAGGGAGACCCACTCGTGTCTGGTGGAGTTGGCATTTCGCTGCCAGGCCACTAGGGAGCAGCTCCGGGCGATACCATCACCAGCGAGCTGGGCGTTCTTCCACTCGGAGATGGTAGTAGGGTAGGTTGGTGGGACGGGCTCGCCGACCCCGTTTCGGTCGTCAGGACGCAGGACATGACCGTCGGCCAAGTCAGGTGACGTAGCGTTTCCATTCGGGCTCGCGCTCATGGTGATGGAATACGGCGCAGGGCCCGCTGATTTGTGTCTTCAGGGAATGAGGTTGGGGGGCTTTTTAAGATGAAGAATGTTGTTTGGCGGGAGGTAGTATCTCTGATGTCTCTCCTCGTTCGCGCAAAGACGCTGTGGTAGGACAAGTCTCCACTGTCCCACTTGAGACTCGACGGAGGAGCCGCTTATAAGGTGCTCAGTCAAGGACGAACTCAGTCGTGCTGGTGACGGAGCCGAGATCTCTTAGTAACAGACAAGACGGGTGAATGGGGCAATTGGGGTGATCCATTGCGTCGTTGGGCACCGTGCATGGCTCACCGGCGCCTGACTGCAAACATTAATAAGAACCAAAATCGGTAGAGCACGGTTTGATGCAAATGCCATTACATTTGTGGTACACGGCACCTGGGGCAGGCGTCAACCAGCCAATCAGTGGGTCACTCAAACGGTGAAGTCAGGCTCAGCCAACATATATGGTTCTGAGAATGCGCCAGTCAGTGAAAGCGAACATCTCGAACCGGCGACGTACTAGTAGTGGTTGGGCAATTTCACCAGATAATGCGTACTGAGACTTGACCGAGATGTGGTGACACAAAGCCAAGGGGGTGCCGGGGAGTTCAAAGGTGGAGTATCGATATTATCAGCTGCTACAGAGTCTACAGAGGATGACTGAGAAAAGACTTGCTCAGAACAAGTCTTTGCCTCATTGTTCCATAGCCAAAGCAACTGGTATCCAAGATAACTCGGCCGAGGACCCATCGATATCTTCCAAAAGTAATAGACGATGAATCGCAAACTGTGGCCCAAACCCTGATGAAGTTTACCCACGTCGAGTAGAAGCATATTTGCTTCAGGTGGTGAAACTAGTCCCTCTCCTTCAACTGGAGACTTTTCCTTTCCATACATCTGCGAGACGAGTTTCGTAGTACCAGCTCACGTCTGCGAGCAATGCTGGCCGCTGGCTAATGACCGTCATCATAACTGATGATTCGTAAAATGTGAAATGCCGGCTTTTTAATGTGCCACACGGCACGAGAAGGGCATCAAGACCCGCAACAATGTCGTCTGGGCCTCAGCTGGTTGCCCTCAGGATGCCGGTCTTGGACATTGGAATCTGCTCATAATGAGGATGGGCTGTCAGACCCACTCAAAACCTACTGAAAAGCCCTCTTGCTCCAGCCGCCCTCTTCCCAGGGTGCAACAAGCTTCACCTTCCGCTTCTTCTTCTCAGGCTGTCCGTCGTTGCTGTTATCCGCCTCATGGCCCTTACTCTGCTCCTGCTGGAGCCGCATCCTGGCCTCGACGGCCTCGGCAGCCTTGGCTCGGATCTCCTCGCGGCGTCGTCGACGCAGGTCATCGCGGGCCCGGGAGAGCTCGGCGCTGACCTCTCCGCCGTGGACGAGGCCCATGATGCGGCTGCGTGCAGCCTCCTGCTGTGACTTGGTAAGGTTGACCTTGTTGGGGTGGTATGTGCAAAACGTCGCGTGTGCGATTGGTCCGAGGCGGATTATGTTCTCGTACGAGCAGGAGCACTGTGTATTATGTGATGGTTAGTAAAGCAGCTTTTCAAGGTTGATTCAGGGATCTACTTACAACGTAGCACCACTCTTGCCCGCATTGGCATTGCATGTGATCACAGCCGTGAGTCTTGGTCACACCCTGACCGCACTTGGGACAGATGCTCAGAGACTCGCGAGACAGCAGCTTCGCTGTGGCTTCCTCCTCCTCCAAGCGCTCGAGCTGCGCATCATCCAGGTCGAACTCCTTGCAGGTCTGGCCCTCGTGCCACGGGCGGCGGTGGTTTGCGCAGGTGGCAAATTGACAGTGATTGCAGACCATTCTGGGGTCATCGCTCTCATGCGGTTGACTGCCGCCGCACACGGGGTTCGTGCATGAGATGTAATGGCCTGGTATCTCGGACTGCTCCTTCAGGTACTTGTATCGTTTGTAGACTGCCGGATTGGCATACTCCTTGACGTTCCGAGGTGAAAGCCTCTGTGGGCAGATTGGACAGGCGAGCAGGTGGAGAGCTCCACGCTCGATGATGGCTGTGATGGACGAGTCGAGACAGTTCAGACAGGCCTTGTCGGGGTGGTCGCAGAACTCAGTAATGGTAGGCCGCTTTGGAAATTTGGATCTGGGATAGTCCTCGAGGCAGATGGGACACTCGATTTCTTGGCCATCGTCAAGCTGATCCTTGCTCTCAATTAGGGAGTCCGCCCATTGTTCCATGGTTTCCAGTATGTCGGAATCCTCGGTCAAATCTTCAGCATCAATATGATCGTCGTGATGAATATACTCTTCCTCGATATGTGTTGATCCAGGGGCGCCGTCCTCTTCGACAGCAGCGGTCGCACTGGGCTCCTCCTGAGGGTCATTTAAGGTACGACCGGGTCCTGAGAATGCATTTCCCACCTGCAGACCGACATATTGGCGTGGATGAAGAGGAAATGGGTTCACATGATCGTGCATCTCATCGTCTTCATCAGCGTCCATGCCCTCCGCATCCTCTTCTTCATTGTTGTTTCTCTCTCCGTCCTCCACATCTTGGTTTCTGTTCCAGTCACCACCGATAGTAAGGCCTCGGCCATAGTTGATACCCCGACGGGTGGCAGGAGTCAGACCTAGGGCAGCAGATCGTCTTGCCTGGAGTGCCAGGTTTTGTTGTTCGCTGAGTCTACGACCGGGGCCATGGTTACCATGTCGGCCGAAGAAGTGTGGAAAGCCCAGGGGGGCACTCGGTCTCGAAGCTGCGCCATTGCCTTGAGCTGACAGGGTCTGATTACTCGAGTTGGCTGGTGATGGTGCAGGTGTTGCAGCCAAGGGAAAGTTGCCACCCTTTGTCATCCACTCAGTCAGCTGGGTGATCTGGCCCTGGGCAGCCTCGTCGGCCATCAGCTCTTTGGCAACCTTGTTGAGCTGGACAAACAGGTTTGCTCGGCTGCCTGGGTTTTCGGGGAGTCTGTCATAGTGTCGCAGGAGCTGCTGCATCTTCCGATTGTCGTGCTGGGCAAAGCTGAGCCCAAAGACCAGCAGCTGCTTTCCGTCGTTGAATGACATGTTGCTGCCGCGTCCGAGGTTCACTTGGTCAAGAATGAATGAAACACACGTGTTATCGGACAGTTATGGGGATTGTTGACACCTGAGTTCTCAAATGCAGGCAATAGGAGTATTTGTCTGGAGTCGAGGTCTTGTGTCGCAGACGTGAAGCGTGTCGAGGCTTCCAAAAATTGGGTTGGATATGAGAAAGGTTGTGGGTGGGACATGAGAAAGGTTGTAGGTGGGCTGTTTAGCGCTGTTGCCTGGAGAGCCTGGTTGGGTTACCACCAACCTTCAGATGTACCTTTGTACCTCCAGATGCAAATACAGCTGACCTGAGGCCGGCAGGCTAAATACAAAAATGGTATTTGAGAGGAGTCACAAACGGGCAAGGTTGGTCAGGTTGTTTGTGGACAGGAATTCTTCTGTAGCCAAGACAATCTTTGAATTGAGCAACCACCAGCCGTAGGTCACTTCCAAGGCTAGTAGTCCATCTAGATGAGACCATGCACAATCGGGGCTGCACAGGCCTCATCTAATTGACCTTGCCAACCATTGATATGGCCTCGTGCATTCATCACTGTGCATAGCACATTGGAGGCACAGTGAAGAAAATGTCAACTAGCTAACCAAGACCTAAGTGCGTCTACCATAGCTAGCATCTGTAATGGTGAGAGACGGGTCTCTAGACGGTGTGCATAAGCGCTGAACTATGACGGATAGCAAGCTTGTTAGACTTGCAGAATTCCCATACCGAATCAGGAATCATTAGATATGGATGATAGTTGTTTACTTATGAGAGCTATGACTGAGACGGCTTTCTCTGGATTGGGATGCTTCGGGTAGTCATGAATGCCGAGGCTCATGTTTTTATTGCTGCCTCTATGATGGACCAGTCCGCCGCTGCCCAGCCTGAGGTGCATGTGATGGGACCTATTCTAGAGCTATCTATCGTCAGTATCAATAGGACGTCCCCAATAAGTTTCTCTTCTGATTTCTCACTCGTCAGGTTCTTGCGAAGTCAAATCAGTCTTCTGCAGCTCCTCAAACACAATGTCAGTCCAGGCCGACGGCCCTGTGGTTGTGACAACCATGGATGTGTACAGAACTCAGAACCCAGACAAAATTATGTGAACATGTGATCATTCCAATGAAGTGCTAAATTGTATCATCTTGTTCGTTTCTCCCATAACACGCTGCCGGACCCAGACATAATGCGCATGAACAACTAGATAATTTTCATCATACCATTCACAATAATCAAATCATTCCCATCTACCGAGCGGAACTGGAGGTTTGTCCAGCCGTCCTAGTCGCCGGCGTTGCCTGTCTGGCATCAGACCTGACCGCCATTTGCTGCTGCGCTCCCCTGGCTGATGAGTTTCCTTGTGCAGATTGAGGAGCCGTCCTTCCCATGCTGGAAGCTGCTGGTCGAGGCTGAGTTGGCTGTGATTTAGCGGCGGGCTGGGCCTTCTCTTGCGGCAGGCCGATGCCATTGGCCTTGCAATGCTGCTCCAGGATTTGGACACGGTGCTGCAACGCCTTGATCTGGCTATTTTCGAGTGTCAGTATGAGACTCTCAGTAGAATGGTTATCGCTTATACTGTGGCACTCACGCGTCCTTGTTATCTGGTTCCTCGTAGCCCCACGGTAATTGCTTGGCTTGACCAGGCTGTTGCTGCTGGGCAGATCCGCTCGGCCCGGCCGCCTCACCGACAGGGCCCGGATACTGCATGGCGACCTTGGCAACCTCATCTATGCCCTTGTACAGGGGATCCCAAATGACACAGCTGTAGATCCGATATCGCGCAGGCCACAGGAATATGTGCATGTGGAGGTAGTCAACACTGTTGTCAGGCCTCAGGTGCAGGGCAAAGTCAAAGTCCTCAAACCGGATGACATTCTCCTCCTCATACTTGCTCAGCAGCCTGTAGCTCTCGTGCGCCTTCATGAGGCGGTTGACCGGGTGCTGCCACCCGAGCACCGCGGGGCTCAGCTTCGGGTTCTTCTTGACCTGCGCGCGGCCCCGGAGGTGCATGCACAGCAGGCCGAGGAACCTGTCCCAGCGGTGCAGGTCCTCGTACCGGAACTCGCCCGTCGAGATGCAGTTCTTCTCCTGGATCTCCTCGACCTGGTCCAGCAGCTCCGCGCCGCTCTGGTACTCGCCCTGCACGCCCTTCTTGGAGTTCTCGGCCTTGGTGTGCGCGTCGACGCCGTCCCCCTTGCCTTGGGCTTTGAGGTCCTCCTTGAACTTCCACACGATGGCACGGGCCTGCGCGCCGATGATGTTCTTGCGTGTGCGCTTGTTGGGCTCTGCGTCCCACCAGTACTTGAATGTCTTTTTCATGTGCTGCAGGACGTCGGCGTTCTTGGCGTGGAGGGAGACGCCGTTGTAGATGGGCTCTCGGCTAGGGGATCCGTCTCTCTTGGGATCGTTCCTTGGAATGCCCATAATGTGGATCATGGACATGCCTGCATGTCCGTCCCGTTCCTTTCCCTTGGGGTTGATGTATTGCACTTGGTCGAAGGGGTCCCGCCTTCCAATCAGCCAGAATTTCTTGTCTTCAGCGAGATGGATCTGATGAGCAAGGAAGAATTGTGGCTTCGGGGGGATTCCCTTGGCCTTGACGCGGAAATCTTCAAAACGTTGCTTGATTATTTCTGTCTTTCCATCAAGCTTGAGTTTCCCATTTGGATACAATTTCGGATTAGCTAGGTACTCCTTGGTCCTCTTGATCGCATCTTCGGGACTTTGGGCATCTTGGCGATGCCCGATATCATCTGGCTTGATATCGGTCACCATCTTGACAGATTTGGCTGGACTTTTCTGGAAATGAAAAGAGGAAAAAAATGTTTTGGAGAAATTGAAAGGATTGTTGGTGCGATTAAAACGGCGTGGTTCCTCGGCTTCAATGTCGTTGCTTAGCTGATGTTCCATCTGAGGGAGTTTCGAGTGCAACGTGAATGCTATTTATTCATGAAACTCTGTGCTGCGTTACATTGTCATATCGGCTTGCGTTGAATTTCATGATCGTCGCATCCATCGCTAAAAATGGCTGCAGTTTGATCCGTGATATTCATGAGATCCTATGGGACGCGCCTGAGGCCAGGCCGGACGTCAAAAAAATATGGGGTAGGCCAGGGTACAATATAAGCACTAAAGCCAAGCCTCCCACGCAGAGGGAACGCTCGCATTACGACAGTCAATTCAGCAATCGGCTTCACAAGAAAGAGAATTCATATGCATGCACAGTGAAAACCCGAGATGGATGCCCCAGAAAATTGTATGTTTCATCAAGTGGCACCTTGTCAAGCCGCTTTTGTAATGAGATGTCTGTTTTTTCCTGCCAGAAAACATCACCACGACGTCCAATGCTAGCGTGAATCCATAAGAGCACCGTGACCTGATCTCTCGGCCGCCATATGGCATCTCTGGCCCACATATATAGGCAACTTCTAAACTTTGCGGCCACTTCCTCCTTGGGCCTGTTCCATTCAGTCTTCAATCTGTGGCCCACTAGGTCTCGATGGAGGGTACGATGGATTATAGATGTCGGTCGTCTGTTTCAGGCCGCGTTTTGGCATCGCCTCTCGTAATCCGCGGCCTCGGGGTGTCCTAGAGTCGAAGCCACAGCGTGCATTCGTTACCTAGGTACCTCCCTCGATAACAGCACCAATAGCAGACACGGATTTATCTTACCATTGTTTTGCTCGATACAGTGCTTCGTTGCCAGACGTCTGCTCTGTTCAGGGGTGCCCGTGCTGGTCATGTTCCAAAGCCCAAATAGACGGTATGATAGCCTTGAAACCCCGCCTGAGGTCTATTCACGGAAAAGGCATGCGTTCCCGTAGGATGCACTACAGCAAAGATATCTTGAGTGGATTCAAATAGGAACGAACTAAAACGTGTTTCATTTCATCTCATCATGACCACGGCCAAAGACCATGTTCTCCATCAACCCAGGTATCACAGTTCCTCTTTACACATGTCACAAATCCTTCGCTGGTCGTAGGCTTTCCCACCACCCCAACTGACGACCTTAGACTAATCCTCTTCCGCCAATGCCGTCTCCAGTCTACCGCACAGCATCGAAGCCTAGTGTCCAGTAGACACACTAGCAACATCGTGGTCCCTCTGCTTCATCTGCGCACTTTGCGCTGGCACATCAGACGCAGCGGCAGCGGCAGAGGAGGACCTCCTCCTCTTCAGCAGCATGAAGGCGAACGCGCCGACGACAGCCAGGGACCCGACGATGGTGCCCACGGCGATGCCGGCGATGGCGCCCTTGCTGAGGCCTGACCCGGACGATGAAGACGAGCCGGAGGTGGGCGTCACGGTGGCGGCGGCCACTGTCTCGGTGGCTGTGGCATCGCCCGAGTCGAAGTCGGCCGATGTCACGTTGAAGCAGGGGACTTGGGCTGAGAAGTCTGCGGCCTCGACGAGGGTCTGTTTGTGATTGGTGCTGGTCAGTCAAAGCCTCGAAGGTCTCAAGCTAAGGCAAACATGTTATAAAATGAGAAGGGCATGAAAATGGATGGATGTCTCTTACGATGTCAGCGCAGGCATAGAAGGTCTCGTTCTTGGCCCCATTCTCGCCCTCATAGTCAGCCCAGTACGCGAGCTGGATGGTCGCGTTGGTGCCCGCGGTGGCTGTGCTTGGGAGCGAGGCGATCTTGTAGCACTGGTGGCCGGGCTCGACCTCGGTAATGTTCTGGACGATCTGTTCCGAGAACTCGCTCTGAGTGGTGGGCTCTGCACATGATAGTGTCAGTCATCAAGCGCACTCTCTGTGTGATAAAGACGCTCGGATTCTAAACTCACCGTCGTCGAAGGCGATATAGAAGGCCACCTTGTAGGCCTCGTCGGCGATTGACAAGGCTACCTGCCCCTGGCCTAGTAAAATTGTCAGCGGTTTCGAAATGTGACTTGGTAACGCCGGGAACATACTCAGAGGGAACTCAGTCCTGTTTGTGACACCACTTGAAGAGCCACAAGGGCCGGTGTTGTCGTGCGAAGCACTCCAAGGTCTGTCACCGGGCCACAGGAAAGCAACAGGGCCCATGGTGGTACCCTCTGCATTGGCACCATGGACCTCGGCGGCGCTGGCGCCAACAGCCATGGAGGCAACGGTCGTGAGCGCGGCAGTGAAACGCATCTTGAAGCTCACTAATATGAAGCCGATTCAATTTGAGTGACAGCAGACAGCACGCCAAATGAAACAGTGAGAAGTTTGGTCTTGGATGTCCGACAGAAAGCAGGATGATATACAGAGTTTTACAAGGCTACATGTGGCGACTGGGTCTCTTGACTAATATGTAGCTGGAGGGGGCCGAGAGCTGCGGCGTTCCGAGAGGATGAGTGAACAGGAAGCTGCGGCAAGAGCATGCCGAGAACACCTGGGCGTGCGGCGGTGGGTGGGGGCGTTGGCTCATCAAGGATTTACGAGACAAAAGATGGTGTGGCTAGAGAGACTTGGGATATCCCCGATGAATTCATCCCATTGGGCAGGTCAGACAGACAAGCTGGCTGGGCTAGATAATGAATGGGTCGACCTGCCTGTCAACAGGCGTGCCAAGCTCCGTCTTGGGTGAACACTACATTGTGACTGCATACAAGTCGAGGAGAGAACAGAGTCTGGGCCAACGGACGTGAGTGGCCTGTCAAAGCGGGTGTGGAGGGTCGCTTCTCGAACCCTGACCTGGCGATTAGATGGGTCCGCCCGACATCGCTTTCCGCGGATTCGGCTCGCTCGCCTGCCAAGTCGGACGTTATCACCAGCTTGATCATGGCACGTATACGTAAAATGTTCGAGTCTGGCTCAACAACGCTCGATTTCTGGCGCCTTTGACCCACTGAGGACCATTCATGTTTGATCTGAGAATTCAATACCTGTCATGAGCGTTCATTTTGTAGGTCATTTCTCGTGGCTTCGGTAGAAGAGGTAGCCGGAAGTGGGGGAAGGGTTTCCTGACATTTGCCCCAAATTTAACGAGGCACAAGAGGACGGTCTCTGGCCGGTCACAAGACGAGCGGAGAAGGTACCATTCTCGTTGGCAAAAGGTGGGTTGCATCTGGGCAGTCATTGCTTGCATGTGCATGGGTCCTAAAAGACAATAACACGGGCCCACTGATGCTTGCCGAGAATGTTCGATTCATTGGACACCATAGAATGGTAGTAGTCACGCAAGTGTAACGTCGGCTTTCAAAAGTGACTTCAAGTGTTCTATTGTCTGATCATCAATCTCAAGTCACCCTGGGCAGCCATGTCAATCGGACGAGTTGTCGGCAGACTCGAGTGGTCAAGCAGTGAATGATAGAGCCTGGTCTTGGTTAGTCATTGGGCTCTGCTTCTCAGAAGTCACGACCCATCTGATCTATCCTCAGTCTCATCAGTGACGGACGAAAATCTGGAGAGAGAAAAGATCGGGGATTGACACAGGTGACAGGTGTGGAGCGCAACAGGGGACAAACAAGTTTGCTGTTATGGTTTCCCTCCCGATTCTTATCTGATCGCGCTAGTTAAGCTAGCGTCCGAGCTCGAACAACAAAAGTGGAGACCCAAACTTTGATCTAATCTTATCAGATCATCCGATGGTGGCATCCTCACCTTGGCTCTGTCCAATCGGCGTCGATTCGGTCTATGCTCCCCCTGTGAAGACAGCTCTCCGACCCTTGGCCCCAGCTCAGCGAGCGGCAAGCAGAGCTCGGATCCGACCCAATGCCTGTCTGTTGCCAATAACGCCATGGCCGTCTATCAGGTGTTGGCTGGGCTAGAATGCCTTTCTCGCGTGTGTGCTAACTCGTCCAGGAAGCTCGGCCGGTGAACCTCGTGCCTTCATCCGGATTTGGGGGATCTGGAAGCGCCCACCACGGATATACGAGATGCCTTGACCGAGCCTCTTGACTCCGGATCCTCTGCCTTCCGGTGGGTCGATCTGGCTACCAGACTTGGGAATATCGAGAAAGTCCTGAGAACTAAGCTCGACGGGGCTGGGAACGACGAAGGATTCGGTTTAATCCGGATCACCCGGCTCAATGCAGGTGTATATATATACTCCTATGCCAAGTCCCCACTTGTGAGCGGTCAACCGCGAGGTGAGGAGCTGGGCCGACAGGATGTGGGCTATGATGCCGACCCCTGGGGCCATTCACGTTAAAAGGCCAATTCTCTTTTCACGTGCCGTCGCTCACTTCTTTTATTCCTCTTGCTCACCCACCTCACATGTGTGTTGGCCAGTGAAACATCCAATTCTAACCGCCCCTGATATCTACAACTTTGTTTCTCACAATGGTCGCCCTCAGATGGATCATCAGCACAGCTCTCGCGGCTTCTACCGCGTTGGCGAACGATTTGCCCGCCGTCGGAGTCTTCATTGACCCCATCCTCGCGAAGCGCCAGGACCAGACCCCCGGTTCTCCATCATACAACTGCCATGACAACTGCGGTAAGATATTCCCGACACCTTCCTACATAATTAAACAATATTCCACATCCAACGTCCCCTACTCACACACCAATCAGGCCAGGCAATAATAGAAGCCCGCAACTGCAACGCCACCATCTGCGACGACCAGATCTTCCGGGAGAATTACCAGAACTGCCTGCAGTGCGCCGGCGCAGACAACGAGGACATCTGGCGGTACTACGGCGACAGCCTCGAGACGCCCGCCGCCTCTTGCGATCTCGACACCGAGCCGCTGTCCGGTGAGCAGGATGACGTCGGCGCGGCCGTCGTGGCTAGCAACAGCACCTCTGCCTGCGAGGCTGCTGCCGCCGCCGGGGCTTCATCCTCGTCTGCACCTGCATCTACCACTGGTGCATCAGCATCTGCCACCGGGGCGTCTGAATCTGCCACTGGTGCTTCGGCTTCTGCCACTGAGGCCTCGTCGTCTGGGTCAGCTTCTGCCTCGGCCTCAGACGCTGCTGCGGCCGCATCTGGAACCGCATCCTCTGTAAGTTCATATATCTCGTTCCCGTGGTCCTCGATTTGCCGAGCCGTGGAGAAAGCCAAGACTGACGCTCCCCTCCCTCTTTTCTAGGCTGCTAATGCCGGACCCACTGCCGCTGCCGGCTTTGCTGCCTATGGTGCCATTGCCGTCGGTGCTCTGTACGGGATAGGACTCTGATTAAAGGGATTTTGTACTTTTCATTTCATAAGATCTCGTTCTGCACGTTATATCTCGTGGTAGTCTCTATCTTGCGCATGCAATGCTAGTGCGCTCAGATGTGTTCGGTAAAATGATGCTTCCGACCGTTCACATATTAATATAATCGGGAAGTCTCGTCAGTATTCGCAGACTGCGTGAGCACTGAATGAAAGTTGGCAAAGGCAAACACAACGAGGGGACTTGGATGAAGTGCCAAAATATCTTGGGCGGTCCCATGCACTCACTCGCCCTTCTACCCGTTGTCTTTAGCGAGAATTTTCAAGATCGAATCTTGTTGAGTAACGGAGCAGCAGGACCAAACAACATGATACACGGATAGACACTGGAGCACCAGCCCAATCAATTATCAAGGTGTGAATCAGATTCGAGGGTATTGTAAACATGCTTCGTGATGTACTAGGATTTGTATATACATGAGGTATCCCATTTCTAACGTCGTATGAATCATCGGTATCTTCATAAAAACCCAAAAGGCCACCCCAACCCAACCGGCTTCCCTCTCCGTTGCACCAAGCCGCAGGCCGAAACGCCAAATAAAATACAATACAATTGTTACCACGCACACACACAGGCACATAAAGTGCCTTTTTAAACGAAACTAGTTACCCTTCCTGCCTTCAGGACCCTCTACCATGATCTCAGGGGCACCAGGGGCGTTGTTGTTCAGCCCGTCGGTGTCCGAGACGACCACGACGGGGGACTCGACAGGGTCAGAGTTAGTCCTCTGGCTCATCTGCTGCGGCTCGCCGCTCTCGCTGCCAGTGGCCTCCTCATCGGCGCTCTTCTTGTTCTTCTTGAACAGCCTGCCGATGCGGCTAAAGAAGCGACCGAGGGCGCGGTATGCAATCGCGACGGGCCCGCCGACGATGCGGGCGATGCGGGCGAACCACGCGTCCGGGAACAGGCGGACGGCAATGGCCCAGGGCATACACAGCAGGGCGAGGACGATGGAGACGGCCCACTGGGGGCCGTTGAGGCCGCCCTCGACGACGGAGAAGACGCGGCCTCCGACAAAGATGATGGCGACCTGTAGCCCGACCATGAGGATGTTGATGACGATGAAGAACTGGTTGCGGTGCAGGCCCTCGAAGATGTTGAAGCGGTTGTCCAGGCGGCGGTTGTTGAACTCGTTGAAGATCTGCATCCAGACGAAGGTGTTGAAGACGACCGTGCGCATCTCGGAATCGCTGTACGAGGGGAAGATGCGGGGCCCCGCAAAGTAGAGCGTGAAGGTCACGGCCAGCTGGAAGATGGCCTGCCCGATGATCATCTTCCACATGTTGGTGGTGATCAGCGGCGCCTTCTTGCCCTGGGGCGGGCGGTTGAGGATCTTCTCCGTGGGTGGGTCGGTTGCCAGGGCCAGGGCGGCGAAGGTGTCCATGATGAGGTTCACCCAGAGGAGCTGGACGGCCGTGAGGACGGACCGCATCTCTGGGTCTGAGACGGCCGAGACAAAGGCGAGCAGGACGGCTGTGATGTTGACGGTGATTTGGAACTGTGGGCGAGGTTAGTAGATGAAAATAAGCGATAGTCGTTGGGAGAAGTGCATACCTGAAGGAACTTCTGGACCGCGTCGTTGACGGCGCGGCCCCACTTGAGCGCCATGATGATGGAGGTGAAGTTGTCGTCCATCAGCACGATGGCAGACGCCTCCTTGGCGACTTCAGTACCAGAGATACCCATCGAGAAACCAACATCAGCAGCCTTGAGCGCGGGGGCATCGTTGGTTCCGTCACCGGTGACAGCAACGGTCTCACCGAGACGCTTAAGCCGGGTGACGAGAATCCTCTTGTCCTCGGGCGAGGAACGGGCGAGGACCTGCAGCTTGGGGAGGGTACGGTCCATCTCGTCGTCGCTGAGAGTCCTGAAGTGGGGGCCCTCCATGACGACGCCGCCCTCAGTGAGGATACCGCACTCGATGGCGATGGCGCGTGCCGTCACAGCGTTATCACCAGTAACCATTCGAATCATGACGCCAGCGTGCTGGGCCTTCTTGACCGACTCGGGCACACCCGGGCGGACAGGGTCTTGGATACCAACGACTCCGAGGAAGACGAGGTTCTTGAGCACGGAGGCGAACTCGACCGAGCCGTCCTCAACCCGAGCGCCCAGAGGGGGCCACTGCTGGTAGTCACAGTAGACGATGCCGATGGTCCGGAGAGACTGGCGAGCATAGCTGTCGATCGTCTTGGAGAGCTCGTCCTTGTTGGACTGGCCCATGCCTTCGACGGAGAGGTCGGTGATGTTGGCCTTGGAGGAGCAGTATCCGAGCAAGATCTCAGAGGCACCCTTGACAAGCAGGCGGTAGCCACCGTTGCGCAGCTTGATGACAGCACCCATGCACTTCTTGCCCGAGTCGAAGGGGAACATCTGCACGACCTGCTCGTTGGCACGCGCCTCGGACAGTGAAGACATGCCCAGGTGGTCCCTGGCCAGCTGCAAGAGTGCCGTCTCGGTCTTGGACCCGATGAAGGCGAACTGACCCTCGTCCTGGCCCTCAAAGGCCGTCGAGTTGATAGCGACCGACTGGACGATGGCCTCCTTGGCTGCTGGGGAGAGGTTCGACGCCCACTGGGACACGGTCACGGTGGACTTCTCGCTCTCGGCCTTTGCGAAGGTGGTTGATCCGAACGTGCCGGCGACGACGGTCATCTTGTTGGTGGTGAGCGTGCCGGTCTTGTCGGAGCACACCGTTGTCGCATTTCCCATGGTCTCGCAGGCGCGGAGCACGCGCACCAGGTTGTTCTCCTTGAGCATGCGGGTGGTTGCGAAGGCCAGGGCGAGTGTCACTGCCAGTGGGAGACCCTCGGGAACAGCAACGACAATAATGGTGATGGCCACGATCAGGATGTCCTGTTATGATATGTCAGTTTCTGATAGTCTCATGGATGATGGGGTAGGGCTTTTCTGATTGCAAACTCACCATGAAGGTTGATGCCTTCGTAGGGCCATCCCGGTTGTCGTTTGGCAGGTTGGCGAGGAAGCGGAAGAGTAGCACGAAGAACAGCAGAAGGGCGGCGCTGCCGCCAAGCTTGGCGATGGCACCAGCGAGGCCCTCGAGCTTCTTCTGGAGAGGTGTGGCCTCGACCTCGGTCCGGACGGACATCATGATCTTGCCGAAGCTGGAGTAGGGGCCGACCGAGGTACAGACGAAGGTGCCCATGCCCTCGAGGACTTTGGCGCCTGAGATAATGAAGGGGTCCAGGTCGGCAGACTTTGCCTTCTCGCCGTTCTCGAGCATCCTGAAGACCTGATCGCCGGCAGTCTTCTTGAGGGCGTCCGACTCTCCGGTAGCCGAGGACTCGTCGCACTTGAGGTCGTGGCCGCTGATGAAAATACCGTCCACAGGAATGAGGTCACCGGGCTCGAGGTTGACCACGTCTCCAACCAGCAGATCGTGTACGTTGATAATGACTGCCTTGCCGCTGCGGATAACCTTGATCTCGCGATCTTCCTTCTTCTCGTTGAGTCGTACAAAGGCCTTCTCCTTTTGCCAGTCGTTGATCGAGCCGACTCCGACGACGATGATGATGGCTACACAGATAGCGACACCCTCGATCCAGTCCACGGCTGGTGGGGCTCCCTCGGGGTGGTCCACACCAAGGGTCTCGTACAGACCGAGGGCGAGTGAGATGACGGCGGCGACGGTCAGCAGGATGAGGACCTTGTCGTTGTAGGCGTTCCACATGAGCCTCCAGAGCGGCGTGGCCTTCTTGGGAGGCAGAACATTGCGACCATATACGCGGGTCCGGTCTGAGAACGCCTCTCCGCCGGGTGTTGATGATGACTCTGCCTTGGCCTCGGTGCCGTCAACCGCCTCCTGGAATGCGATCTTCCTCCGCACGCTGGTCTCGTCGACGCTCAGGCCGGCGTCAAGATCCGTCTGGAGACCCCTTGCGATACCCTTCAGACCGCCGAGCGCCCTGTAGGCCGCCAGAGACTTTGGGTTCAGCAATTTGTTGAGCTGGCCCGGGCTGAAGGCGAACGGGTTGTCGTCGACCTTGAAATCGCCCTCGGTGCCGGGATCCGGCCGCAGGGCCTCGTCCCTGTCGACAACATGTGTGGCGACGCTGGTGGACCGGCTTCTGTTGTTTGGGGTGAGGAAGGGGTCTTCTGAACCTGCTGGAGTCAGGAAGGGGTTTGAAGTGGTGGACACTCCTGAGGGAGAGACTCCAAGCGTACTGGCACCAGAGTCCTGGCGAACGTGTGTGTTCACCGAAAGAGATGGCGGCGCCAGAGTATTGCTGTTGTTGTTGTTGCTCGCCATGGCTGATTTGGGAGACGGGACGACGCTATACAGCTCTTGTCATTTGCGTATGTATGTGTGTTGTATGTACGTAAGAGTAAATGTATGGCTGTATATATTTAGGCCGCAGGTAAGAATGAGGCGGTCGGGGTGATCAGGGGTAATATGAGGACGTTCGGGCACACCCAAGCCCTCGGTCAGATAAAGATGTGGAGTAAATCAGCAGGTGTATAGACTAGAGCTGTAGTATAGTATAGAAAGGCTCCTGATGTTACACAATAGTAGGCAGATATGCAAGAGGCAGATGTGGCTGGAAGGGAGCTGGGTATATAACCGGAAGATGGAAGGAGGCCACACAGGTATACATATGAAGACGTATGTTGTGTGACATGTGTGGATGGCAAAGCAAGGTGGATGGATGAGGGCTCAAGAAACGACAGCTAGGACAGGGGTCGTTTCTGGAGAGGTATGGGCCCTTGTCACTCGACAATGGGATGGGATGGGTGTGTACACACGAGAAGTGCACGAAGGTAGACAAACTGAGAGAGAGGGAGCGAGGAATCGCACAACCTCAGCCAGATGAAGGCAGTGCTGGTCTGCCTGGGCTAGGGCGGGGCAAATGTCTTGGGCTTTTTGTAACCATGTACCTAGGAGGTATTTTCCGGCCAAGTAGGCTCATCTCGGACGGGATATTGAGATCCATGGCGCCCCCGGACGCCAGCCATCGGGGCAATGAAAGTGTAGAAAGCAGAGGCACAGAGAGAGCGAGGGCGGGCGCATGTTACGCTGCAGGTTCCGAAGTGGCAGGTAAGACCCGTGCCTAGAGCTCGTTGGAGCCCCAGCAAGACTTGGCCGGGAGATTCGCAGCTTTGCACAGCCTCAATGCAGGCCGGCCAGAACCAGCCAGATGGGCAGCGAGGAGGCCTGCCGAGCTGCCGAGNCGAGCCGCCAACCCAGCGCCGTTTCGAGACGGCCACCTTATAAGTGAGTTTGGCCCTTACCGGCCAAGCCCTCGTTCCCCCCCAAGCTTCCTTTTCTCTTGCTACCGAAGCTGGGCCATGTGTGTTTGTGCCTGCTCTGCTTATAACGGGGAGACGGGCAATACTGGGGCTAGTGAGTGTTAATTCTTGACCATCTTACCGCCTCTGGTTGCCGCGGTCCTGATCCTGATCTGCGTCGCGCGTGTCTGCCATGATACAAGCGAAACGCTCTTCTCTCTCGGTTCCTCTCTTGTCACTCCATGCACGCATGCATGCATGGAGACGTGCACCACGCATACACTTCCTCACTAACCCACTCTCTCACTCTCTCTCACTCGCCAAACTCGCTAACATGTTCTCACCTATGTTTTAATGTTCTCCTCTTTTCTTTTCTTTATCCCATTTTTCCTCTACACGTGTCTAACCCCAGCTGACGGCAACTCGAGACGACCCTTGAGCTGACCATGCGGTGTTAGCCGCCCCCACCCCACACGCTATTGTAGGTAACAAGTAGGTAAATCCAGGATATTGCGCACAATATGCCCAGGTGGTAAGCAGGATAAGCCATCTAGGTCATCAAGTCTGCACTCCCGCCGTCAAATGAGACCCAAGAAATCCACCATTTCTCTCCTATGACGCCTGGCCTTGATGTATGCCACGCCTACATTACTCATACAGCTTGAGCTGGCCGCCCGCGGGGGTGCAAAATGACCTCTGAGTGCTTAGCTCGCCCAACAAGACCCAAGACCAGCCAACGATATCTCCAAAAACAGGGACACACAGCCCGCAGAGTGGCCAACAGCACGGTCAGTGTCGTGGCCACACGGTCATTTGACAAGCCCAGCCAGCCCGGAAGGGGGCCCAAGAGGAGAGGAGGAGGATGCGTTGTTTTCGAGAGCCATAAAACAAACTTCGGAGCTCCTTGCCCGCCAAGGAGGCATTAGTGCACGAGAAAGAGGCTGTGCTGTGAAAATCCCCATCCGCCAAGTCACTGGGCAGGTAACGATCCGCCGCCCACGGCCGCCCTGCCCTCTGGTTTGCCGCGAGCGAACGCTTCTGGATGTTTGATAAGCTCTTGTCTTGGTGCACCTCCTCCACTCCCCCAGTCCGTCGCCCGCCGCCCGCACGCGCTGCACCAGCGCTTGCAGCAGAGCAAACCCACGCTCCACGCTGCTGCTGCTGCACGAGCACACCCGCCCACATCGGCAAAACTTAACAAATCTTGACGTTGCTCCCTTTGATTGCCGCTCGTTTTACTAGAGATCGGGCACTATTACATGTTAAGCTCTTGGCTTAACGAAACATCACCCACAGCGCCGGAGGCGGGTCAGATTCCCATCGTGAAATCAGCTCCGGAATTGCGTCATTGGTGCATCCCACGCCAGTATCAATTCAACCTGTCGATGTAACTAGACACCTTGAACTTGTCTGTAGCTTTCACTGTTGGTCGGCCTGCATCACGCTCCTGCCCACGTGCCCACTGCACGCAGTACTCTCACTGTATCTGGTCTTCACCGCGACTCCTGAAATCCATCTTGGCAGACTCTGTAAAATTTACGATGACTCGACGTATATTGCTGCAATGCATTGTGATAATCCTACTGACTAGCGTCATATAGAGCGCCAGTCTGCAGCAACAATGCGGCCCCCAATTATAATCTTCTCTTACTATCAGTACTCCGGGTACCTGACATTGTGTGTGCTATGCCTAGAGCAAACACCAACACGGACCGAAGTAGCAGGCATGGTGTTCAGAAATGTGCCGAACGTAGAAAATAGAACACCCAGACCATGGAGGGTGCCGGTTCGTTGGTAAGCTAGGCACGTCGGTTCGAAGATGCGACGACGAGTTTGCAGATCATCAAGAAAAGAAAAAGAAAACTGCCTCGGGAACTGCCAGAAGCTTCCAAGGCCGTGCTAGCAGCTCAGGAGTCTTGCCAATGTCTCATCTCCGAGCGAAATTCCAGCAGAGTTCTGGGCAAAGACTTACGACAAGCCACCACTTCCCGGAACACAGTTTCAGAATCCCCTCGCCCGTCAAGCTGGGACGGGCGGGCGATCATCCAATGTCCAAAAAAATGTTTCAATCCTGTTTGCCCAGCCCTACCCTCCTGCTCGCCGTGACTAGCCCCCCGCCCCCGTCTACCGTCCCCGTGTCTCCGTCTCTCGCTCGCATGGGGGCGTAGAAGGAAACAAATCCCACTGAGCGAGGTTCCCGAGCAAACTGGTATCTTTTGCCGGAGCTCTCTTGTGAGTGCCGTCTGGCCCTGCCATTGCGTTTGCCAAGTAAGGCTGAGCACCCTCGGCCAGGGAGGGTTCTCCTCTCTGATGTTCACTCCCGATCCCGTGTCCCCCCTCCCGAGGTCTTCGCTCGCGGCAGTCATGTAACATTGAGGCACGTTTCCCTCCGGGGCACGGGGAGGTTCCTCGTGCCTTGGCAGTGAGGTACGGGAGGGCTAAGTAAGCCGAGGCGCTCTATGGGCGTCTCGCTCTCGGAGGGCACCATCTGGAGCGGAGCCACGGGCGAAGCTATCGCGATATTTCCCTCACCCCCACGGAACCGCACCAGGCGCACCAACCGGGTGGCCCCAAGGGCGGCACTTGGTTTCTTGTGCATCGGCGACCGTGGCCGAGACTTAAAGAGGCAGTGCAGTCTCATCTTGCGCACACGAGGAGATTCCCGTGTCGATCTGTCGCTGTCATGAAGTGTCTCCAGTTATTTGTTGATATTATATTGATATTAACACGGGGCCCGATAACGAGTGCGGCGGTGCCTTAACACGGCCGGGACATCTGAGACGGTGCCGGGCTGCTTCCCCGGCGAAATGGCCAGTCTGCCTTGGCTTGGCCCATGAACTTCGTTAGGTCAAGGCGTTTTCCATGTGGGTTTATGTCGGCATCGAGGTAACCCTCGAAAATGCGCATCAGTCCCAGTTGCACGATGTATTCTGGTGTAGCTAGGCGGTGAGATACCACTGGAAATCTTCGTACGTACACACTCGGCTGTGCTTGGGAGTCAAGTCCCTCGAAGTCACGTCTTGTTCGTGGCCCTTGGGGTGGCTCATCAGTGGTGCGTAACACCGCATTTGGCGAGAGCTGAGTTGACGACTCTATGTACAACTATGTCTATGCCCATGTAACTTCGAAGTTACGTAGGTAATGTTTCCGGCCAAGCTTTAATTCATTGCTTTGGTCCCAAGAACTACTGAGCCACAAAAACACTCGTTGACTGCTCGTCTACAATTTGGAATCACTGGGCACTATTTCGATGATGTGATATTATACAAGACACATTCCACACCTGCAAAAGAACTTTCGAAGCGAAAAGTGCTGTATTCCGTCAGCGATTAGTCCCTGTCTCACGGGCTGCAAAAGGCTTGGCGGCTCACAAGTGTGCACCTTCGCTTAGAAGTCCCTGGTCTATCTGCCCTTGCCGGCCTGCCTAGTCGGGGCAGAGCCTCATCCATTAAGAGCTTCCCGAAAACTCTGTCACCGCTAGTGCAGGTCTCATCGTCACGATCTCACTCACAGGAGCCATAGTGCGATCCTCGAGGAGAACACAGCCACCGCTCCGCAGCTGCCGCGACTCAGCTGCAGGCAGGAGGCACCTCTCCCCGTCGCCACGTCAAAAAGTTCTAGCGGCCCGAACAAAGTAAACAAGACGGGGTCGTCCAAGCAAAGCACGACGTGTCGCGTGTCCGTCATGCCAGTGTTCCTCCCTTCAGCCACCGGAACCGTGTAATCACACCGCGTATACAGACACACACACAACATACATGTCCGGTCAGGGATGGCTTCGCTGGTTTCATGAGGCCTCAGATTCTTAGAACCGCAAGAGGCAAATCTGCCGCTGCGGCCGTTTGCCAAGCGCCTCCGCGCTGCTCCGCCACCTTTTATCAAAGACAATCTGGGTAGGGTCTGATCGTGATGTGCCGCGATATTGTCTTTTACGGGTGAGACATTTTTCTCTGTTGTGATATCGGGAGTTGGTCACGGGAGGTAAAGTTTCCGGCAAGCGGGAGGCAAGTCTTGTCACAATTTTTGCACCTGATGACCGGAAACGAAACCGATGACTATCCCGAGTGCATAATTTCGGTGCAATCGTTGGCATGACCTCGTGAGCGGAAGAACGGAGTCAGGACCCTCGCGTGTGATTAAGGAGTGTTGTGGCGAGGTTCGAGATAATTCAATGTTGCAGACGGTCTGGCGTGGAAGCCACATGTGTACACACACGGTGATGGCTGCGACGATGTCCTGGACTTCATTGAAGCTGCAAATAAGAGCTACATTGAAACTTCATCCTAGTTTCTGTGAAATAACTTGTTTGGCACAAAACTACAGTTCTTTGCTTTCCATCGGAGGGGATAAATTGCTCAGGATGCAACAGGTCTACGAGACCTTCCCAGCGTATGCTCATTGAAAGCACAGTACTGACCTGAGATGGCAGATGCTTCTATGTCGAAATATTTGTAACCTGAATTAAAGTCAGATTTCGAGAAGTGTTCACAAAGTTTCAGTTGCAATGCGTAACTGCAGTGTGATATTGGTTAACCTCTAACGCGAGCATGTCAAAGATTGGCACGCGTTTCTCGTCTCTACAGCTTCCTTTTGCATCCAAAACTTACGAGAAGCTTGATCAGATGCCACAAATCTAAGAATCGAACGAGAGAAATGAAGAGTTCGAGTACCTAATGTTGGTATTCTAACGACGCATGGCAGCTTCCCGTTTCTGGCGCGCGTCTGAGGCCTCAGTGGCGATCCAAGAGGCTGCACAAATCCTGAAGCTGTTACCAAGCACATCCATGTACAATCGAGGCAGTGATGCGTTCCAAAACCAAAATGATGACGGTGCAAATTGTGCTAGACGCTGCTACAAGAGGCGTTGACTGCCCATGACCCATCGTAGTCCAGGCAGCTATGGGCTCAGCCGACTTGCAGAGCAGACCATCGAAATGCTTCTTCTTTCTGGGAGGGAGGGCGTGCGTCACAGGGAGAAAGAAGTACATGGGTAACCTGCATGGGTACCCAGGTACCTCTGCTTAGTCAGGGCTTGGAGGCCCTCGGGGAAGGTGGGTCCAACGGCGACAAGCGGGGAGGCACAGGGAGGGGGGCGGGGGCACGGGCCACAAATCCCTATTTGTGCAGACGTGTTTTGTGTCGGCATCAATCAACCATCCTCGTCTGTCCGTCTGTCGGCAACACCCACAGGCTGCCAATCCTCACTTCAAGCAGCCCCAGACCCAGGGCAGACGGTCCATCCCCAGATAAGATGGCGAATCCAACCCAGCAGGGGTTCTTTGTTCCCGATCTGCTGGCAACCCTGCCCAACACCCTCGCCTCCATCATCGACCAGCGCGTCAATGCCATCGTCGACCAGCGTTTCCACGACATCGAGCAGCGCCTTGACAACGTCGAGGCTGTCCTCAGAGCAGAGGGTCGCCTAGCCCCACCCCGCCAGAGCCCCCTCAGGGCCCAGGTCCAGCACCACCCGCAGCAACACCACCAGCCTCAATTCCAACAGAACGTCAACCCGGCTCTGCCTCCCCAGCCCCAGAGCCACCACAACCAGAATGTCGTCGACAACTCCGAACCCGTCATGGCCCTGGCCACCGCAAACCAGGCTGCCGCCATGACTGCCCACACTGCCCCGCCCGTCCCACAGCAGCAGCAGCAATCACATCAACAGCAGCAGCAGCAACAGCAGCAGCAACAGCAACAGCAGGCGCAGCAACAGGCGCAGCAACAACAAGCTCAGCAGCAGCAACAACAACAGGCTCAGCAGCAGCAGCCGCAGCAACAGCAGCAGCAGCAGATGGCCCCGCCGCCTCCCGCAGTCCTCCACGCCATGCCCCCCATCGTGGCCATGGAGATCCCGCCCGAGGGCTTCCCCATCTCCAGCCGCGCCACCATGCAGCTCGAGCTCGACCAGTTCACCATCCCGCGCGGCTACTCGATGCGCATGAGCGGGACGCGAGACATGGGCAAGGGCAAGCGCAAGATCCGCTGGATCTGCTTCCGCGCCGGCGAGGCCCGCTACAGCGAGGCCTCAAAGGCCGCCGGCATGCCCGAGCGCAGCTCAAAAAAGTGCAACTGCCCCTTCAAGTTCGAGTGCGTCGAGACCTTCCGCGACTCCAACATGTGGGTCGTCCACCACCACATCACCCCGGGGACCACCACCCACAACCACCCGCCCTCCGACCCGTCCGAGGACCCCCGCAGCCGCAAGCTGNNNNCCCCCGCCGTCGCCTCCGAGGTCGACGGCTGGCTCAGGCAGGGCTGGCAGGTCAGCAAGATCATGAACGAGCTCAAGAACCGCGGCTTCAAGAACGTCCTCAGCCGGGACCTGTATAACCGCCGCCAGCAGCTGAAGCGCGAGGACGAGAGCGGCGAGGCTTAGAAGGCGGGCGCCGGGTCTTCGTCTCAGCAGCCGTTGCAGCAGTAGGACGTCTGCGTTGTAGCGGTTTCCTCTTTATATCCTACTATCCTACTAGAAGCCGGGTTTGAAATTTCCGGCAGGGCATTGCAGTTTTCTTCCCCACCTCTTCATCTGGTTCATGTTATACCCTTCCTAAGCTGAGGCTTATATCATTCATGATTTTTGGTCTGCCTGCGAGGCAATCCGGCGGCTGTGGTGGATCCCACATCTCTTTTAGATCAAGAAAGGACCTCTGGTGACTTTCGCTAGACCACGCCGTTATGATATCACGTAGGCACGCGGAGAGGCTGGGCCGGGGATGGTTCACCTTCGCCTACTAATCTTCTAACATAAACTTTTATCTTCCACGCCGCAACAGTCTTGGTCACTGATGTGAATGTGAACGCTCGCGTGTGTGGTACTTGCTGGTCTTCAGGTGCTGTTGACGGCGATGACATTGCTGGCAGTCCTCCAAATCCTTCAGGGTCTTGCCCACAGCCAGCCACGTTTATATGCGTTGAATTGCTTGCTCTGGCCAGGCGTTCGAGCTGCCACTTCCATGGGTCGTGTTGTGCTAAATCTGAACCGGGGTATCTACCTCACCCACAAGAGCGGCATGCCCTTCCCATGTTCATCTATTTGCGGCTGGCAGCGTACTACGTGAGGTGCCTTCTTGACAGACCAAGAGGCGAAGGTCTTCTTAGGAGATTGTTGAGTGTTATCATGGGGAAGAGTCAGGGTTTTGTGGGATTTGTACGCTTGATATTGGGTGTACTTTGAGAGGACTCCTTTTCCCTCCGCCGCATGACTGCTTCGCCGCCTTTCTAGTCAACGGCGCCGTCAGAAGTGATTCTTGCTAGCATTTTCATTACGGCTATCACGAGGTTTTATTCGCTAGCCTTGTGCTACTAATTGTAATATTTTTTAAAGCTGGGTGCTCAGTGTTGATTACTGTTTCAAGGCGCTGTGTGTTCCTTATGCATGGGGATCAGCAACGAGCCCATCCACCCACCCACGAACTCGAAGACCAGGGCGCGGAGCAAGGCCTCGGTCAAATAATTGTCGTCCCATATCGTCGAAGCTCAAACGACGCGCTTTTCTGACCAGCTTTGGCTCTCGGGTGACGGCAGATCGTCCCCATCTCCAAGGCTGTCTGGCCACCCCAGGTAGCCACTCCATAATATTGAGACATGGGACCTTCGAAGGCGGCTGATGACGGCAAGGGGGAGGGGGGACAACAGAGCCTGGAAGAACAGGGCTAGCATAGTTGCGAAAGTTTCAAGATCAGCCGAGCCAGGACTTCTTGTTTCTTGGCCATATGTGTATGTGGTGATGCTGCCTGCCTTGCTCCTAACCATGGATAGATGGCCTCTGCTCCTCCCGGTCAGCCATCCACGCCTATCAATATTTGATCAAGATACATCTGCGGCACGCTGTCTTGTGATAGATTCTTCGGCCGGCGGCGATATGCCCGGGGGGGGTCCGATGGTGAAGTGGCCACACGGCCTGATGATATTCGAAAAAGAGTCGTTCAGAACTATTCTGAGCATTCATTGCGAAGCTTTCACCTCGTCCTCTGCCATACTCACGCCTGTGTGCATATATATCTGCTTCCCTCACACTTGATTTGTCCCGTCTCCAATGCATGTTGGCCAAATCTGTCCTCATGTCTGTCGATGGGCTCTCCGGTTCCCTCAGCAGATGGTTATCAACCTGCGTGACGAACTGATGATCGAGTTTATGAATGCCCAAGGGCTATATTCGGGTGAGATCAGACTGGGGAAGGGGGGAGCTACAAGAAAGGAGAAGATCATCTCGGCCCCCCCCCACTTGCGGTCTTCATGGAGACCCTCGATCATCTTGCGATCCTTTCTCCGCCGATCAGGAACAGCCGCTATCACAACCGCAGGAATGGAAGTCAATGCCCTGAGCGTGGATCCAAGAAACATCTCCCATGAAGAGATCGGCAATAATTTCTCCCGAACTGGAAGTCTGCGTGTGGAAGGTCAGTTTACCTAGCATCACACTCACTCACTTGTTCAGGTCTGGTGACAAGACATCCACAAATACCAGCTACCGATCAGTGGAACGTGAAGCCACGACAAGCCCGTGTAGGTCTGAAAGACGGGGACGGCCGGGTTGGGTTATGTCGAACCTCAACAGGCAACTTCAGGCTCGTGTCGAGGCGGATGGCAGCGGGATATCACAGTAAAACGGTGCCGTACTCAAGGTACCACGGGCAGGAAAAAGCGTATCTGCATTTCAAAAAAGTTTCAGTGGCTAGCCCAGCCTTCACAATCCTTTCCCATAACCTATCCCATACTCCTAGCCCTATGTACACAGATTTTTGAACCGTGGACACAGAATCCCCGTACGTGTCCACACAATTTTTCGACTCAAGCCATTGAGTTGGCTATGTACTCCTTTGAAACAACTTCACAAATGGTTTTGCCAACATCTGGTACTTTTCTTCCCCTTATTGTCCTGAAATTTGGTATTTCCTGCCCCACCTGACCTGCGCCGGTGGAATAATTGAAAAGGAAGTCCTTGTTTATTTTTCTCTTCATCACTTCAAATCAATTGAGTGAATACTTTGTGCGTTGATTCGTTCGCTTTTCAAATACGTTCATTGCTGTTTCGTTATGCGTTGCGGTGTTGATCAATTGAAATTTTCCGAGGCGGGCGTGTGGTTCGTGTACACTCCTAGTATCAGACGTGAATTCGTTGACAGTGGAGTGGCCGACTCGTCTCAAGGGGGGGGCATGTTTGCCCAACGTATGTTTTCGATTTCCAACCTTGTTCGAAATCTGGAAATATGAACATCGAATGCGAACACACGTGCGTGACCTCCTTCGCAGTTGAATGATCCCAAAAATCAAATTTCGTTATTCGTTCGATGTAGTGTCCTCGAAGTCAAAGTCAAAGGTGTCCTCGAAGCGAAGGAAGGCGAAATGCCACTGTTCGGGCGGTCTTTTGTGACAAAAGTGGTGTGCAAGTCGTAAAGAGTCCTGAAATCGTTCTCTTCGCGGACGTGTATGCACCATCAAGAGAATGTGAGAAGGTAGGGTAGATCAAGGCCTGCACTATCAGCAGCGAGGGTCGTCTCTGCCACCTGCGGTTGCGGTGCTCGATGGGGGAGACATCCAACCCAGCTCTACTCTGTCGGCCTGACCGACCTATCAACCCGAGCTTTGGTGTGGTTGGCATGGGTTTCGAGACATTGAATCATCAATCGGGACACTGTCACAGGCATTAGAACTGTCGGTTCTGAGACTGGTGCAGAAGATCTAACGAGTATATGACTTACCAGGCCATGCGGTACTTTTGGCCATGATGTGAGCTGTGGCTCTCAAAATTTTGACCGCGTAACCTCCAGCGACCCCGCGAAGGAATTCCATGCCCATCTTTTTCTCCAACCCGTCCAGGACATCCTGAACTTTTCGCAACAACTGAACGTCTTCCTCTTCCAGGAGCATGATGGCAGGGACCTGGAAAAGTTCGACCTCGTCCTGACCCAAAATTCCTAGGTACTGACCAACCCTGTCCTGTAAGGTAGCAATCCACTCAGCCAAGACCTGCGCGCAGTCGAAAGCACACAATGCAGACTGTGGTGGCAGGTCCCGGCGAGTCATATCAGCGAATGTCACGTCCATCTTGTCAGACGCTGACAGAGAGTCAGCAGCAAAATAGGCTGCCTTGCGTAAATGCTTCTCCCGTCTTGACGTGGTCCGGCTAGCTAAGGACGGTTGCATGTTCGATTGGCCAGGATTGTCCAGTAAGCCAGCGGCGGCACCCGTAGTATCCATATGATCAAGACTGTCGGCCACAGCAGGCTCCGAGCCAGGGAAAGACTGCTCGGCGTGCTGGACAATCTCGCTCCCGCGAGCCAGCTCCTCCGCCATTCCGTCCCAGTCGCGCTCCCAGAACTGACCCTTGGAGCGGGATAAATTTACGAAAAGACGCACATAAGCCAAATCCAACAGCGGTATGCAATCTGCAGACAGCGGACCCTTTCCAAACGGATTCGGCCTCTTGGCTGAGTGGTGAGGGTTGCTGGCCCATGCTGCGTGCCAGGCCTTTAGGGCAGGCTCAATGTGTCGATGCATCTTCTCCGTCTCTTCGTTGGTCCAGACGTTGCTATGATGCCTCTGCCTGGTCTCCCAGATGTAATTATGCAGAGCGTTGATCAAAATAAGGCAGCCAAATGTGCTGGGCTTGAGTGTCGTGGGTGGAAGGTCGCTAGAGTTGAATACATGCCCACTGCTCATGGAAAGCCTGCGCTGCTTCTCGTTTGTGCGCAAAAGATCGCCCAGGGCGTCGTGAAAGGTGATACGGTTGTGATCAGCCCCGCTGACGCCTCCACGAGCATTGAAAACTGCACTTGTCTCGGCCTCAAAGAATTCCTCGTCGCAAGGCAATTCCAGCAGGATCTCGGAATTGGTGAGCGCAGGTGAGTGGTTGTAAGCAGAGACCAGCAGACTGGAAAGAATGAAGATAGTGTACAGGGTACGCTTTCGCTCCTCCAGGGCTTTCCACCTGAGCCACTCCGCGTGCTCGTCAGAGACGTCGCTCATTTGGGTATCTTCGGCATGGTTAGGCGGTTGGCGCAGCAGGTCAGCACCCTGGGCCAGGCTGACCAGTGCTGCACAGTGCGTTTCGGCGATCTTGCCGACCAGCTGGTCCCCGCAACTGTGTCCGTAGACGACATTGAGCAGCATTGACTGGACAAGCCACACAGGAGTATCTGTGGAGTTGTCCTGGAACTCCTGCGCATCTTGCTCGGACGAGGATCCTCGAAACCCGGCTTTTCGGACGTTAGCTTTCCTTCGCTGTTCCAAGTAAGTCTGAATCATTTTCTTGGCCATCTCAAACAATTCTCGAGCGCGATCATGCTCTTTCTCGTACAAAGCGCCAACCGCGGCCATGGAGAGCACCAGGCACGCCGATCCACCAATGCTGCCCGAGTCTTTTTTCGCCGGTCGGGCTGGGATTTCGAAGGACAATGTCGCGAGGTGGAGGAACGGTAAGTGAGGGTGGAAGTACGTCAGGTAGGCGGCGACGTATCGTTGCAAACTCTGGGTGTTGGGTAGAGTGCTGGCGGGGTCCGGCGAACCCTTGGCATGCGCGCCAGTAGTCGTGGGGTGGACCGAGAACGAGGATCTGCGGTTGGCAAGAGTCGAGCCCATCGAGGCTGTGGACAGGGCACCTAGGATGGCGTTTCTTGTTGAATCAGTTATTGTCGAGACGGGTGAGGTGCCATGAGTACTACCATTGATCGAAGTCGGCGTCTCCGGGCCGTGACCAAAATTCAACGTTTGGTTCATGTTCTGAGCATTCAGACTCGACATTACGGAGGGCGAGCCCGAGTTCATCGTCGATGGCGGTGGAGTGAAGTAGGCGTCGTTGAGCATGCCGTGCTGCATTGGGTGTGGTGAGACCGGGGCTCCGGTCATGAGGTCAGGGAAGACATGGTTCTGAAAGTCGATGTTGAAAGGGTTGCCCATCTGGGGCGAGACGATGCCCGGGGCCCATGCAGAGGTGGTGCCCGGCGCCGTTGTAGCGGGGTTGTTGGAACCATCAATCATGGCGTCGCTCATGCCACCGGGGCTGGCAGTGCTGATGGCCGAGGAGGATGAGCCGTCGACAGCATTTTCATTCATGTTGTTGAAAGTGAGCTGTTGGCCAAAGTCTGTGATCAAGAAGTCCTCGAGTCCATAGTGGGTGGCTTGAGAAGACAGGTCCGGCAGGCCGTGGAAGGCGGGTGACAGCGGATCGACACCAATCGACTGTGGAGACTCCATGCCGACATGGAGGGCCTGGGGATCAATGGTCGGGGCAGCAAACAAGTTGTCCATAAAGTCGTGGCGGAAAATGGCGTTGGGTGGCGCGGTGCGCAGGCCCGGGTCATAGCCCAGCCCATTCGTTTCCAGCTTGGAAAGCCCGTGTTGAACGCCGCGGTGGCCCATGACCGAGGACATGCCCTGGAAGGGGTTGTGAGAATAGTGAAAAGGCAGGCCGATCAGACTGTCATGGCGGCTGTGGGTGGGCGGCATGCGTCCGACTGGGCCGTTGGCGGCCCCGGTCATCATCTGTATGGCGGCGCTATCAACAACACTAATGGTATTGGCCCTGGGTCTCATGGACGCCGGGTTCGGAGGGGCACTCTGAACCGGGCCGGCGACGCTGTTCTTGCGGGCACGACTCTGGCCGATGGTCACACCACTTGCGCTCTCGCGGCGGTTGCGAGGACGAGCCGAGGGCGCTGTGGACTGGTGTAGCTTCTGCTGGTGGCGGAGAAGCAAGTCGCGCCGGGCGAAGCAGCGCTTGCACTCTGGACACTCGAAGGGCTTCTCCTTGGTATGAGACCTCTCGTGTCTCTTCAGATGCTCCAGCCGGGCGAAGGCGCGGCCACAGGTGGTACAACCGTGAGGACGGGGCTTATCAGTCTTTGGAGGAGGGAAATTTGCAGTCGGAGTCTTTGTGTTGACCGTAATGGTGGAGGCCTCTACTCTCGTGTGGGAGTCACAGATTAGCCGCCGTCCAAGGCTATGATCGCAATGGGGTCGTGGGAAGAGGGCGGGTACAGCAGGAAGGGAGCAGCATTGCATTGCACGAGACAAGAGGGGAAAGCAGCACACGGGGACGGATGTTTGGCATACCAGTGTCATCGCCCTGAGGAGCAGCAACATCTGGGTCGGTGGAGGGAGGAGAGTTGGACATGTTGGCGGTCGACATGGCAGCGGACTCGAGCTTTGGCCCAGCGTCGTTTCCCATGATGCTTGAGTGCAATTTGTACAGGATTTGGCTTCGGAAGGAGAGGCTGTCGCAGAGCAAGCAAACAGGGTAGGTTGCTTGCGGTCTTCAGTGCGTCAGAGGGTCAAGCGATCGAGGAGCGGCGCAGGCGGTCTGGCTTGGTCGGTTGTGCTTCTCTGGCGGGAGATGCCCAAGGGAAGCAAGTAGTTGAGTGGCGCGGCAAGACAGGCAGTCAAGCAAGCAGTCAGGCAGTTCGCAAGCTGGCGAAGAGATTGTATTAAAACGAGGTGGGAGGAGGAGAGAAGAGAGTCGGTTGGGAGAGTAAACGATGCGTGGATTTACTATCTCATGTCCTCTGCCGGAGATGCGAACTCGACGGTAGAGAGGCTGGAGGGGTTGCTCAGAGGGCTGACAGAGACAGAGACAGGGACAGCTCAACCAAGTGCTGTAGGAAGCCGAGCAATTGGACGAGGCAAGGCGAGCAAGGAGTGCAGAGGTGAGGGTGAGGTGAGGTGAGGTAGGTTGAGGGAATAGAGTAGGAGAAGGAGGAAGAGGGTAATTGGTGGTGAAGAAGAAGCACGGACAGGGCATTCGGTAGTAGGAGCAGCGAGCAGCAGCAAGTAGCAATAGCAGTAGCAGGACGAGACAAGACGATAGAGAGAGTGGTAGGCAGGTAGGTGACTTGCCCGCAACATGCACGTTGGGCTGCCCGTTGGGGAAGGGACTGGGGTGACAGCACGTACTGTCAACGTACCGCCTGCCGACCTCAGACCAGCAATACCCGGCCAGCCTTTCTGCTCGCTCAGGTCAGATCCCCCAGTTCCCCATCACCCATCACCCACGACCAGGGGGAGGTACGAGGGTGTGCATACGGGGTCGGCACTGTGTGGCATCAGGTACCGCAGTACACCCAGATGCCTGAACCCTGGGGCCCATCTGCGCCAGGGGTGGGTCTGAGGCCCTGGTCCCTGCAGGTCACGCCGCACTTGGCTTTTGCAGCAGTCCGACAACGACCAAGTCATACCGAGCCTGGGTCTGGGCGAATGAGAGCTTGATTAAATATGGGTTGGGTCTAGAGCATGGTACCGTGTAGAGCTGGGTACTTTTCTGTGCAGTAGGGCAGAGAGAGAGAGAGAGAGAGAACGTTGACCGTTCAGTGTTTCCCGTCTCTCCCTCTCTCTCTCTCTATCTCTCTGTGTGTCTCTTTTCTGAGTGCCTTAAAATTGACATGGCAAAACAATGTAATGACTTGACTCTCAGAGTAAGAAAAAACGGCAGACAATGAGGAAACAGTGGAAGCAGAAGACCGACAACAACACTTAGTACTACTAACATGTGTATATAATGTATGCACATGCACACGGCACACCCCACCGCGCACCACAGCATACGATTTATACCGCAAAGACAGGACAGTACATGCAGAGGACAGGGCAGGTGTGGCCTCAGCGCTAGGCACAAGACCGTGGTTGGTCGGCCGGTTGGTTGGCTAGCTTGCCTGGTTGCGTGGGAAGGATGAGAATGGAAAGATACATGGTACTGTACATGACACCTATATGGCCCTTGGTAATGATACGGCATACAAGGTACATCCAAAGTGGATCGCCCGCGAGCCTTCTCTCTGGGCAGCCTGGGGCCCTGGCTTGCCTGGCTTGTCTGGGCACGGCTGAGCTTACATAATCTCAAAAAGAGGTCAGCAGGTCCGACAGAGCTTAGGCCATTGGGCCAGTTGGGCAGGGTCGCCGACAGGGACATGGGCAGAGAGAGACATGGAGCCTCCTTCCTCCCCTCCCCTCCCCTCCCTTCTCTCTCCCGACCGACGGCATTGCGGTCTGCTGCCTCACTCCGGATGGCCAACTCAGCAGCCGATACTAGCGTAGGGTGTAGGGAGGTAATAAGGGAATAATAAGTGTAAGAAGGACACTTGTTGTAACATCAAATATTAGAGATGAACGAGCGAGCCGCAGCCTACTCTGCTCTTACCTGCCCTGCCCCTCGATAAATTTCCCGGCGCAGCCTTCCCAGCTCGCCTGGCAGCTAGCCAGGAGATCAAACAACGGATGACGCGCCGAGTAAAAGGGAAGGAAGGGGAATGGGAAAGCTGCTGTGCCGTAGCCTCGTGCCTGCCTGCCTGCCTCTCTCTGCCTCCCAGGCAAGCCAGGTCTCAGGGAAGGAGCGCCAGCCTGAGGGCGATCCACCTTGGAACCACAGACCACAGACCACAGACCGCAGACCACAGACCGCAGACCGAATGCACAGGCACAAGCACAGGCACGAACCAACAAACAAAACACAAGGGCCATCAGCCATCAGCCATCGCCCATCGGACGAAAGCCACCACCAGCGAAGGATCCCGCCAAACCCCGGATACGATGCACTTTGCTCGCTCAATTGCACACAGCACAGTCAATCGTACAGTATCTTCTGCAAGCGTACGATCTGACGCCCTTTGCAGTCGACTGCGGTTTCTCTAATGCCTGCAACCTGCAACCTGCAACGTTGCCGCCACAAAAAAAAAGGACTCATTTACAGTTTCGCTCTCATGCAGACGGACTTGCGTGCCTGGAACATCCCTCCAACCCCGTCGCAACCAGCGGCCCACCACAATCAATCCCAACCTTATTGAACCGGAGGCAAAAAAAACCCTCTTGGGCGGCCTTGCCAACGACGAGAATTCACAGTCGCACCTAACGTGTTGTCGACCACCACCGCCTCGCCTCGCTGCCCACATGCTCGACCCAAGGCATCCGAGCAATATATCTTGGTGTGCGCACAGATGTGACATTCGTATCAACACATCTATCTTCAACAATCAATGGTCTTTGCCGACTGCTTCTTCCTTTTGTTTATTCCTTGCTGCGTCTACCACATGCACACCACATGCAAGACAACCAGGCTGTGCGCCTTCCTGCAATTGGGCATCGTTCCCCATTACACATTTCGTCGACCATCTCAACCTTCACTCTGGTCGAGCAGAATGCCTGTTTACCGTGGCCGACACTCTCGTCTTCTCGGGCACAGCAGTGCAGACAGGAACCAGAGGCCTTGGGCACAAGTCCAAAATTGGTCAGCCAGCCAGGGTGGTGCTCGATCAGCTCACCATGGTGCTCGTCTCTTCTTAGCCTAGCTATGGTGCGTCTGGCTGCTGCACATCGTGCCGCCTTCTGGTGTGGCGCACAGTGCAGCGCTCGGCGGCAGGGTCCCTCGACCACTGGGCGGCATGCTGCCACCCTAGACGTATTATCATCCAAAGTTTTGTGTGTGGTGATGGCTTTCTAAATCTTTGGTAAGCGAGGCCTGACCTGCGAGGCTCAGTGCCAGAGCGCCCAACATTTTGCTCCAATGGCCATGGCACAGTACCCAGCACCGGCCGCGACATATCCGGCCGCCTTTCCCACCAAGTAGCCGCCCCACACCGAAGCTCCATGGGCGTCCAGCATACAAGCACCCGCGCGGCACGGGTCGCAATTCATTGTCCAAAAGGCTTGCTCCAGCATTCAAGTTTAACCACGCAAGTCGGAGGGGCCAGCCAGCCAGCCAGCCAGGCTTGACGACGAGTCGATCTACCTAGGTAACGAGCTGCTACCCGGGCCGGTACGTGGAGGCTGAACAGCGCCCATTGTCGTCGCCTCCTACATGATTTGCCTCATTTGGCAATCCGGCTTGTTTGGAGTGTTAAGGATGACGCTCGTTCCAAGCCGCCCTAGCGGCTCTGCTAACACCCCAGCCATCACCTTCCACTCTCGACGCGCAGCCAGTCCAGACTCACTCGCAACCCTACGTCACCCAGGAGCTGCGACGGACGAGATGCCAGCTCTCGACTGGGCGATGACTTCGCGCGGCACAGCTATTCGCTGCTGCCCAGGTTTTAGTGCGGCAAACGATCAATTAGCTGGGCAAAGTCTGGTCCCTTGGTCCCTCGAGTCCCCAGGCCGCCTCCCAGGCTGCAGGTCATGGACAAGCAACGTCGGTACAGTGCGCGAATTACTGCTCGGCTAGGCGAGGTGTTGTAATGTCACCTGCAGGAAAATGGCTAATCCGTAGTGTCGCATCCCATCCAGCCCCCGGGCCTTGCCAGTGACAAACCCTGCCAAGTCACTGGCCCGAGGGATAGCCTCTATGGCCTGCGGTTGGCAAAGGATTCGCTCACAAATGCTGAAAGGTGAGAAGCTTCAGCCAGATGTGGCCCCGCGGCTTTAAGGTTGTCCATGTCCACGACCTCAGCCGGGGCCGCGTCAAGAGAGTCCGGACCTGGCTATGCGCCTTGTGTTGTTCCTGGCCCTGAGCACCAGCATCGTTGAAACCACGGACCCCAAGTACGTCCGTCAACTTTCAATAAACAAACGTAACATCCGGAAGGTAAGCTGCTTGAAAGGGTCCGCCGGATTGGCCACTCTACCGTTGGACAGATGAGACGTGCTGCTGGTCTAGGCACACGGTGCGCACAGCAGCAACCGTGGTCCTTGCACACAGTCGTTGGTGCTTGCTGGGCGAGCGCTGTCGTGTGAGTAGGCTATCAAACCGTGCCTGGGATTGCATGATCTGACCCGAATCGCAGCTCGAGTGCGATGACGTCGAAAACGTTTCTGAAGTTCTGGATCGAGGCCAATCCGTTCAACGTCGGGACAAAATAAAGTGGCCGTCCGGTGGTTTCATCCCCAAGGAAGGTATTCCAAACCACTGATCAAGCAGGCAATCAACGCGGCTCAGGTTGCTTCTCTGTGTGACTGCGCACACACAGTCCGGTGTTTGTTGTCTCTGCCACTGTCGAGATGCCGCAGACAAGCTGCTTCCAGTAGGGCTTATGGCCTCATGAGCTATTCTCACAGTCGGACGAGCAACATCGGTCACACCCTGTCACAGAGACGCCAGGCTGGGCGTGGCCCGCTGCGCGCAGTCTCACTGGGATCTCAGCTGTTTATCACCGCATATGCACGCTCCCAGACTCCACCAACTCGCCAATGCCTCAGCTGCTCGTAAGCGCTACAGAGGTTTAAAAGACTTGCGACATCCAGGCCTTGTCTCCATCCGTCCAAGGCGTCCAATAGCAGTCATGGACATTTCTGCAGGGAGACCGACCAAGACAAGGGATGCAGGTCACTGTTTAGAAGCACTGGACAAGCATTGCCGAAATACAGCAGATCAGCTCAAAAAAACCTACGATCGAAGCTAGGGACACGCGATGCAGGGCAGTGATGTGCGGCACTCAATGCAACTCCCATGAAGAGATCGGTACTAATTGCACGTCGGATGCTCCCACAACCGTGTGAGATGACACGAGCGGCCGCACCAGCCTCGCTGACGAGGGGGTTGAGCCATGTGGTCGTGATGCAATTCTCTGGCGTGAATCTCCCTCTTTCACGTGGCCAACCGCTCGAGGCAATCCAGGAAGAGCTGGGTCGCCATCTTCGGGCCGCTCCCATCCCCTGGGGCCCACAACATCGTCACTGCCCCGGTTTGCCATTGCTCATAGCAGTCCCTAATCATCAGGCCTGAGACTCGAAATGCCTGAAACCTCCAATGCGGATCCTAGGCTCCTCGATGCAGGCATGCCGATATCCACAACGGGCGCTTATCGGACTCTCAGGTTGAAGCTGACCTAGGAATCTGCATCTGCCCCTTCTGCCCCTTCTGCCCCGCGATCCGGAGGGGCATTTCGCAGCTTTGGAGTAGCTTCCTCCCGTTGGAGGGGCAGTTTTGTGTTGCCTCAATAACCAGACAACACGAGTTGCAAGCTTCCGGGCATTGATTTGGGAGGAAGTCTGGTCCTGGGCGCGGAAAAGCATCAATGCGCTCTTCGGTGAAGGAAACACACCGACTTTATGAGCAATTGAGCAGGCTGGTCATCCCAATTCCGAGGCTCGAAGGATGCGACATTTCACGCTCTGCGGATCCCCGCCAGATGGGCCAGCCATCCAATCTGGAGCTGGCACCAGATGCCCCTCCATCTATCTGAGGTTGACAGGGTGCTGATAAGCCAGAGCTTCGAAGACACCTCGACCCCTCCATGCCCCTCCAAGACCTTGATGCCTGGCAGCTGGACCCCAGAGCCTGTTGGGGGGTGCCCCTGCAATGCATGTCCAGGGATGTGAGATGTGAGCGAGTAGCACAGTGCCTCCGAACGTGCCGCGCCTGGTCAGTCCAAGTCACCGGTCACACGGCGCACACCTGATTTCTGAAGGATTGTGCAGAGAGAGGCCCAGCCGGTCTCGTTCAACTTCCCGCTAACGCACCTCCCCTGGAAGGCGGCTTTTGCACAGCCTCAACGACGATGGACACTTCCTAAAGCCGCCAGATCTCCGATGTGTGGACGGCAATGCAATATCCATCACTATCAGTTTCAGAGTTGGCGCGCCTCGTGACGCGGATCCCCGTCTACACAGTCCCGCCTTGATGGACTGGAGGACTAGCCGTACCAGCCTCGCTGCCTCGTTGCCAGCCGAGTGCGTGTCTGTCAAGAAACAGATGATGGGATTATGACAGGTGAGACATTTTGCTTAAAAATCCACCGACCAAAGAAGACCACTCACCGTGCAGGCCAGCATGGGGGCAAGCAGGTCCTGCACTGCTGGGGACCTTGCCCGTCAGGTTCTTCCAGCCACCAAGCAGGTCAACTTCCCAGCAGGCCGTTGTTACCGCGCCTGTCTCTTGAGGTTCGGGCCAAGGCCTGCGAGATGAGCGCCGAAAGTTTCGACACACAGACTCGCTTCATCTTGTCCGCCTGCCAGATTCGACCTGCAAACATGCGGGCAACATGGTGTTGTTCTGCAACTCTTGGCAACATCTATCCAGCAGAACTCTAGTGTGACCAACTGCAGCAGTTCAAATTTCGCAGAAAGCTTTGCGATGTGCCTTTACAGGTGCACAAGCTACAGTGACCTTCTCTTGGCCATAGAAAATCCGAGATTGACTCTAATCGCTTCGTTCCCATCGCGGACGGGAAAGGCGACTGTCCCTGAGCGACTTCTACTGTAATTCATGCCATCGAGACGGGACGATAGTCAGGTGCGCATATCTGAGGCATGTGTTAGCCCGGGCTAGACGGCACAGTCGTCTCACAATTGTCTGCAAGCCACCTCAGCGGCGTCCAAACGCCATCTCATTATTCGCCGACGTGGTTTATTCCCGCGTTGAAGGTCGAGCCATTTCTGCAGCCCCCATGTCGCTATTTCGTTCTGGCCCTCGCTCGATCGTCGAGGTTTACTCCGGCTATTCCAGCACAGGTTTCTGGATATCCCCGACGCATCGTCAGCAAATAGTCTACACGACATTGCAAGCCACCGTCATACGCCGGGTTAGAGCACGGCAGGCGTGAGCCAGCCGTACTCGGGCAATTCTCACGTGGTTCGCACACCCACGAGCCACGGCTCCACGACAGCGTCGAGGGTTTCGCCCTCTAGTCGATAACCCTGCCATTTGCCGGCTGTACAAGAAGCAAACATCGGCAGCGCGATCACTGTTTCTATTCGATACGAAAAACACCCTGTCGCACGACCCTGCTTGCCCAGGCAGAGGCAGCGCAGCTCGCCCGTGAGATCACCACTCTACCCCCAACTACCAGGTGCATGCGGCCGTAGTCTTGCCGCGATATATCATGCCAGAGAGCCCACACTCTACACGATAGCATTGTCGAATCACAGCGCTCCACAAATTGCATTTGCATGGCCGAACATACTCCGAATCTTGATATCGATGTTGGCAGATGCGGCCAGTCACACAATGCTACTCCTTTCGGAGTCGGCGGCCGCTCCTGCGTCTGCGTGTACCCCAAGCCTGGACAACGGTGACCCCAATCACCATTGCTTCGAGGGCCGCCTCCAATACTCAAGACCACTTGGAGAATGGACCCTACCTCTTGAGTTTCCCTTCTTCTTCTGCCTCTTGTCTCCAAAATGAGCCAAGGAGCGTCATGTGGTTCCCGTTTGGAGATGATGGGAGAATCCCTGCGCGCCTCCAACAGTGCCTAGAGCTCAAGAGCCAAACCCTTGTGCCCCTGTCTTCCCCAGACTTTCAGAGGATGTGGAAAAGTTTCGGACCCCCTACTTATTACCCGCACTCATCTCCGAACAGGGTAACGATGGTCGACCGTGCAGCACCGAGACTTGAATGGTCTCGCGGGATTGATTTCTCCAAATGGTGACACCCACAATAAGGGGAAGATTACTCCAATGCGAGGCTTCATCTCAGCTGGCATGTTTGGTCACAGTATTAATGGTTGGGGGTTGGTTATCCCGATTGCAGAGGTTGGGATTATGGTCACTACTGACTTATATTGCGCAACTTGCGCAAGTCCTCACTCGAATTGGTTCAAGCGTCGCCTGAAGTGCAACCCTCCCCAGTTCTTCGACGCTCATCCTGGGACGGACATCGGGCAGCCGAGCAGGAGCTCTGGTCTCGTCTTGGTCTGTGATGCCCTTGGACCCTCCCTCCACGATGCCTTTCCAGGATCTGGGATCAAAACCCCACAGCAGACGATCAGCACACAGGCTGACAGGACTTTCCGGTACGACTTCGTAACTGTCAATGCTCATCGAACTTTGCTCAACATTTTTGTTACCGAAAGGCATCGTTGTTGCTTTTCACGTGCAAGGCGATCGTGCTTCGCTGACACGGAGCGGAAAGCTTTTAACCGTGCCTCCAGCTACCGCTGTATAAACTTCCTGTTCAGGGCGCGGCGACGGCCGGCCACATCGAGTAACTCGAGGAGCTTGCCTCTTACGGACGGATGGGGTCTTCACCAATTTCGCCACCCTTGCAGGGAAGAAGCTTTTGGGCAACAACAATTTTCTGGCACGGCGGCTTCGTTTGTCAGTGATTACACAGGACGTCATTTCCAAAGTTGCCTCAGGTTCATTGGCCACCAGCTTGGGATGGAGGTGGGCAGTCTTCCACCCTTTCTGTTTGACTACCGCTGTAGCAACAGTGAAGGTGGCGTGTCTATGTGTGTGGGGGCCCGACCTACCAAACAGTACTCCGTAACAGCGTGCTACTCGGTACGGGGGCTCTTGGCTATAGCGCTTTCTACCCCGGAAAAAGGGGTGCTTGGGGCTCCCCATGCCTGTCTGTCCAGGATGCGGGATGTGGGGATCGGTGCTAAACGAATTGACGAACCACTCCCATCCCAGCTGGGTTTTCTCATTACGCAGCAGGTGGTGTCCCATCGGACATCATCCGCTGCCTTCCTGCGCGGCTAGTGCTGATGCGTCGCAACTTAACATGCTACTGTGCCAGTGCCGGATACTAAGAAGGAACGGCGCCATCTAGAAGAAGCTGGACCCGTTGGGAACCAGGAAATATCCTGCTTCACGCTTGGCTCTTGGAAATGCCCGTCGACTACCGGCTCTGGGCGCCAGGCTGTCGCCTCGGGTTTGTTTGCAGAGGCCGAGTGACTGGCTGGCTGGCCAAGCGCTCACCTTACGGCTGGCACCACATCTCAGCATCGGGTCAAGGTTTGGGAGGGTGCATTGACCTCATCCGATGGCGACGAAGATCTGATATACCCACCACTATTTCCGTAGCTTCGGCGTCACGGAAATGTTGCCATCCTCTTCCAACGTGGCAGAGGCGTGGGAAAGGCGCACTGGTCCCTTGCAGTTCTCCCTACCTGCGGGAGAACGTCCAGAAGCTGGTGGGCTCGTTATGCCATGAACTTCTGTATCTGGGCCCGAGCTCGGACCCAGTCGCCGGCTTTCCTCATTGAGGGCCCACGCGGGCCAGCAGACTAATGAGTTATGTCGGCTGGGGGTTGCTGATGAACGTACTCCGTACACAGTATCAGGTGAGCGAGCAGCGGGACCCGCCTCTCGGCAGCCAACCAGCGCAGACACCGGTCAGTAGACCCTTACGCATCGGAGCTGCCCCGAGCGTCGATGATCATAGTCGCAAGTGGGTAAGGGCAATGGGACGACCTATTTTCTGATTCTGCGCAGAGCCGCAGCTCAAGCTAACTAGCTGCTGCCAACTTCGGAAGAGGAAAGTGATGCGCTCTTACTTCCGGGTGGGTGGTGAAAGTAAGATGCCCAGGTCTTTTCCGCTTGCGTCCCCGGCTTCCGTACACTGGCTACGGGAGAGTAAAGGGTTCTTTCTGGACGACAGTGATCATCACGGAATGTTTCGTTTTTGGGAAAGTCTGCCCGTGCCTGCAGAGAGACGGGGGGATATGACTACTCATATTACACGACAACAGAAATAGCATCAGCGTCCTCGATTCTCTGGGCCAGCCAGTGGGCAACCCCCGATGAACCACTTACGGGGGCTGGCACACTAGGCAAGGCGGGATCAAAGAAAGACCCGCCCGCTGTGGGACTCTCCGACAATAGCCCGGTGGTTCAGGCTAGGCCGGGCCCTCGGCTTGGCCTCTCTGCTGCTGCTGCTGCTGCCGCCGCCGCTGCTCCTGCTGGGCCTGCTGCCGCTACGAGCTGTTTGTAGCCTAGCCCGTGTCGCCGCCGGCGCGGTCGTGGGGTGATTCTCGGGATGACGGAAGGCCGGATGCTCTGTGTCCCGGTTGTAAAGGCGCACTGTGAGGTGTATGAAAAGCAGCTGCAAGTCTATTTGACATGTATCAAAATGTTGTGGCTCTCGCGGTCATGTTCGCTGTGACCGCGGGGTGGCGTTTAGGCTTGCTGGGTCAGCAAGAGCAGCACCGGGTGCAGACCCACGCGCACAAGAAAATGACGATGGTCGACAGATATGGAGAGCTGGGCAGCAGCTCGCAGCCGGATACACTGCACAACTGCCACACACATACACACATGCACACACCGTGCTGCGAGTCACAGGAATGGGCGTTTTTGCAAGCAGTGGCGAAACCATGGCGCATGCGGCCGGGCGGCTGTGAGAGTGACGAAACGCTCCGGTTGACTCGATTGTGTCACCCCAACGGCCCTGCGAGGCGAGCCACCTCGCGCTCGAGGATTGTGGTCGGTGTACTCGTGAAAATTCGCAGGATGATTTGCTCGCTGTTGACCGCCTGCGCACCAAACAAGTGCAAAAGGCTCAGGCGGGACGTCAGTTGTACGAGACAGCCTGAAAGGGAGCTCGAGGCCCTGGAGGCGCCACGAAGTCATCACGCGGCCGACACCTGAGTTTGAGCATGTTAGAATTCACAATTCTGAACTGCACGTTCAGACCAGTAACCGCTTCCAAGATGCACCACAACTCAGGCCTGGGAATTGCTGATTGGCCACTGGCAGCAGTGGAATGCAAACGCCTTCAGCTACGGACAAAGTTGGCTCAACGGCGGGCCCCAGCGGACCCTTATTTCTTGGAGCCTGGGTCCCCGGCCCTCGGTCTTAGACTCGAGAGGATGACACCGCACTTGCATTGGTGCCAGCGCCGGCGCGTCTGCGTGTGCTAGCGAGGGGACGCTACAGTGGCAGAGTGGCCAACTCGTCCCACACGTTCATCAATACTTTGATTGATCAGGCGCAAATCAGCACCATTTCCAGAAGGACTGGTTAATAATGATATTGACAACATCTACACAGTAGCAGTGGCTTGTACGATTTTACCCGACGGCTGTGACCGGCGGTTTCTGTTCGTTCTTTCGCCGATCGAACGTTACATATGTTTGCCCTGTCAACGCTCGAGCCTCTGGAACCAGCTTGTCGGGCGACGTCGATCAATGATAGAGCGGCAACTGGGCGGATGACAATGGCCTTCATCGGAGAAATATGCGAACATGGACACTGGGATACTCCCAAGGGGAGGCGAACAGTGTCGTAAGGAACGGGTGCAAAGGCAGCAAAAACCCTTTCCCATGAGCCAAGAAGGATACCACATCCTTTCCACGGTTGGCGCGCCACCACGCTGCCACCCCACGCTGCCACGACGGGCGGAATGACGGCACTTCAAAGCACGAGCTGATCAACGGCTGAGCGATGGAAAAGGAGGAAATAGATTGACGCTTGTGCATTTCGTATCGCAATCGCATCGCCCGCATCGCGCCGCAATGGCACATCGCATCGCGTCGTGGCTGCGTGCGTGCGTGGCTGGGCTTGCTGGGCGGCAGGGCGGGCACAAAATTTCTAGTGCTTCTGTGAGGGCTTCCAAGATCGCCGCCATGCAGAACAACCGAGTCTATCTGGCCACTATGCAGTCATTGTGGGTGACGACGCATCGCCGACTCCACGGGGCAGCGGCTAAGACACCACACAACAGCACTGAGACATCACCTGGGACGCGGTAAATGTTCAGGTTTCTTTTGGGCCCTGAAGGAACGGATCTTCTAACGCATGGCGGGCGGCGAACCAGAGCAGTGACGCCACGACAGCTCAGTGTGCATACAACCACCCATCCGTCCGTCCTGGTAGCCTGCGTCCTTGGTCTCGCCTGTGAAGGTGCACAGTATACAACAGACACCTAGCCTGTCTGACTGCCTGGGCTGCTGGGCCGGCACGGTATGCTTCTCCATCCCAACCAACTGTTGCAGCCACCCACCACCCGATTTGATATCTAGCAGACTGCAGTCAGGATGTGCATTGCATATACCTCCCTCCACTCCAACCAGCTGTGTGTGATGCTAGAGCTTCCCCACACTATCTTGGCGCCCTTTTCTCGTCCAGGGGTCCTCTTGAAGAAACGAACCTCCCGAGGCCCAGGGCTAGCTAGTCCTGCAGTCGTGCAGACCTTCAGCCGTCCTGGCCCGCAACGGCTGAACGGTCGGAGGCAACTCGAACCAACAAGCCCCAGTCTTGGCTTGGGGGAAACACATTCAAGCAGGCTGCCTACGTCATGGGTGGCACTGGGGGCAGCTGGCGACTGGCCCGCTGTTAGGACCTGGAACCTTCAGCCCACACCAGACAGTAGCGCTGGTGGCCTTTCACTGCCCTAGCCCTTGTCGCTGCCTGCCTTGCTGCACCTCTTCAATGCGACCCCCGGAACGACCGGCCAGTTCATTCATTCACCAACGAGACAAGACAGCTTGGGGATGGGCTGGAAAGTGTGGTCGTACGCATTGGATCTTCACTGCTTGACTAGGCATGGCGACGGTGTCGGGCGCTCGATTCTAGTGCCTCGAATTTGTTCACCATCGGATGCTCGGTTTGTATCGGGCGCGAACGATGCATGCCGGTTATCGTAGGTACCCATTTTGGTGCTCCGGTGACGAGCTTCACGTCGTTGCTTCCTATAGTTCCCAGCATCGACAGGCTCCTGTAGTCTCTGGGAGCCCGTGGGTGTCAGAGTGCACTGACGCCACCGGGTACGGTAGCATCGCATTCTTGGGCTGCCCGGCTCCAATACTCCTCCGACTTCATACTGGCTGACTGCCTCGTCGCCTACGGATCTTTGCGATTATGGCTTGCTTACCATGCCTCGAGGATGCCAGCACTCACTGACGCAAGCATCAGCCACATCACTAGCAGTACAGTAGCTCGGGTCTCACTCGGCACAGGCTGGCGATCAACAGTGCAGGAGCCATTGGGGAGACGCCAGCAACTCTGCAAGACGCACATCACCCACGCAAGTGCGTACATACAATGTAGAGCGGCCAGCTAGTGAGCACTGTGTCCTAAGCTTTTTTTTAACGCCTGCACACCACTCAACAAACCGCCACCAATACCACTGGCACACATCGTTCTCCGGGGCACGGGTTTGCCATATTGCTTGCCCCTTCAAGCGGGCCAACCGGTCAGCTACACAATGCTGTGCGACGGTGCAAGCCGTGCAGTGGACCCGGTTTCACAGGTCGATTTCTCTGTCGAGCTTTTCCCTCGATTGCGGCCTGGCTGGTCGAGCTTCGCCCGTTGTCTTCTTTCTCTTGACTATATCCCACGCCGCGCACATCACAGCCTAATTCCATTGTTCTTCGGGGAAAGAGACTCATGTATGTATGCACAAGGGTTTGGACCGACGATCTGCCGCGTAGCATTGGCTATTTAAAAGACCCGAATACGGCATTGCCTGTCCCTTGCGTCTTGCTCCAACCACGACTCCCGGAAAGTCCCCCGTGCAAGTCATTTGCTTATATAAGGACGCCTTTGTCGTGCTACCCACACACACCTCTACATGTATAGCTTCGGGGCTGATGGGAGAATGCGTGTGTTGATCGGCGGCGAGGTAGGGCGGAAACTCGGGATGAAGGCGGCCGAGATGTCGTTGAGATTTCTGCAGATGAGGCTTCTCGGTCGCCACCATGCGATGGACTTTTTCTACTAGCATATATCGTTCTCGCCACATCCGTGACATGCCCGGATTGGGGTCTCCTAATCTCTGTGTAAACACGGATCGGAAAGAGAGTCAGTCGGCTATAGCTGCATCGAGCACACACAGTAAGCACTGAGGTTCAGACGAGGGGCCGGCTGGCTGGGTGGCCACCGGGCCAGTCACACAACACACCTACTTGGAATCTCATCTCTCGTCCCGTATGATGTATGTAACCTCAAGTCCAAGGGTGATCTAGGGGTAAATGTGTGCATATGTATGTGGCCGCCGCGGCGACCGCCGCCACCCAACACCCACCACCGAGCCGCCGCATGTCGATAGATGGGTGTATCCCAAGGTTTTTTCCCTCCTGGTGTAGGACCGCAGGGACAAAAGGACTAGGCAGGCTGGCGGGCTGGCGGGTAGTGTGGNGTTGTGCGACTTGAACGGGGGGGGGGACGGCATCCCGGGCATGTGAATGTTTTTGATGGTCTTGTTTTGGTGCTCGTTCGATAGGGAGGCTTGTGGATCTTGGCACGGATGACACCGTGAAGGTTCTCCAAGCAGATGGATATAATTTTAAAGCTGATGTACATATGCATGTGGAATCAATTGGGGCCGTCTCTGGGCATTGACTGGCTTGTGATGCTGACATGTCTTGATGGAGAGCTGGATCTCAGCGAGGTGTTCTTACCCACGTGAAGGCTTCACGAGCTTGGACACTTCTGATTCTTGAATTGTGTCGTTTGGGCAGACATAGAGAGAGCATCTTGACCGAATCAACTTTTATGAATTTTCAATCTTGAAGGGAACTTAGGGGCGAACATATGGTCAATTCATTATCAATCAGCGCATTGCGGCTAGGCCGAGTGATAATCCTTGGATCGCAAGTATAGGGGAATGAAAGATATATTTGATAACGTCGTACCCGAGAGCCAGGAACGGAAATAGTAAATAGAGGAGATCACTTACCTTACCTTGACGGTGAATAAACAAAGGAGATCACATACCTTGATGAGTGCTGAGCAGCTACGGCTCAATTAGGTCCTCTTCATTGACCGTGTAAAGTTCGAACACTTTAGGCACATGAGGGGTACGTGAACGATTACTCTCCTGGCTTACAATCCTACCATGGCAATTGTAGTCGTAAATAGCGCCGGAATTTGGACAGCGGCGCTGCCAGCCCTGAGGAAGGGGGCCCGGGACTATCTTGTCGACATTGACCTCGCCGGAAGAGTACCCATAGTCCCAAATAGACGCGTCCACAACGCGTCTGGACTTTTCGGCAAAGTAGGTCAGGAATTTGGTCTTCTTACGCCATATCTCCTCGGCTGGCATTGGGATGACTTGCCAGACTTCGGCCGCAATGTGCCTTACGACGCTCTCCATGAGCACAGTCTCGAAACTTACCCCAGCCCTGAGCCGCAACATGTCGTGGCACTGGCAGTTATCGTGATCAAAGCTCAGATATTTCTCGTGATGGCTGATGAAAGCCACCATGCCGTCTTTTATCTCCAGATTCTCCCGCCTGAAATTCATGAACACCCTCAAGAACCTGGTCTCCCAAGGCGTCGCCTCGCCTCTTCTGCCGTCGCGGCGGCCAAGACGATCCGCCCACGACGCCAGCCGCGACCGGCCGGCCTCGGAGAGGTCCATGGCGGCGATCTCGCGCGCGAAACGGGAGCTGCGCTCGTCCCACCAATGCGTGGACCTCTTCTTAATCGCGAGCTCCGTGGCGTGGTCAGCCACCGACACCTTCGTCCCGCCTTTGCCGCGGACCACGATGGTCTCGCCCGCCACGAGGCCCGCGCCGCCGTCCTCGTTCGCATCCTGCCAGAACAGATCCATGAAGGCCTTGTCGTCGTGGAACAGCCCCTTGGCCTTGAGACGCCTGGCGGCCTCGGACACGCGGCTGGACAGCTCATCCGTGCAGAAGTTGCAGATGGCGGCCTTGGTGATGTGCTGCTGGAATGAGTGGTGGGCTAGCGAGTATGTGATTGCGTTGCGGCCTACGGTCGGGTCTGGCTCCCATAGTGGCTTGAACTGCGGGTTGTGGACTGCTTGGATGTAGTCGGCGCGGCGCTTCACGGGTGTTGAGTCCATGGCTAGGTGTGTTGTTCTACTGCTTCTAGCAATTTGGAAAGAATTGTGTCAGCCTGAGAACAAGGGTACCTACCGGTAGAGGGTGTGGGCAAGTGGACTTGTCCGGAAACCGTGATGGACCTGTGTGATTTCACGACGTGAGGTAGATATACTCTCGCTCTGACACACCCTCACTGCTACGAGGATCCCGAGCATTGTTTCCTATGATATGGTCTCCTTTGTACTGAACAAGGAGAACAAAGGCCGAGAGATTGACGGATATCCCGTGTACACAAAAACAATGTGATTATGTTCTTTGTGTCATAATAACACTCAGACGCGTGTGAGCCCATACACAGGGTTGTATCAATGTCACAAGAACAATCTGTTGTATGCTTTAATGGTAAGTAGTCATTAATGAAAAGCTAACTTGGCTGTCGAGCACGACATGGAAGCAGGACGATGACCCTTGTGTGAAAGTCTTGTGAGTGCCAATAACACACATGTCAACCTTGCAAGTAAACGACAACTATAGAAGATTTCCCACTATTTTCTCTACTCTGTATCTAATATCAATGAGCGAATGTGCTAGCGAGAACACAATGATACGTCTCTTGTAGCCGTCGGACCCGAGGAGGGGAAACAAGTGCCCCGGGGAGTAACTTTTGCTGACTGACTGGGCTGAGGATATCTCCGCACCCACATGTCAATCGAATGTTACATGTACCCAAAAAGTAAGCTTTTTGATCCGCTGCGTTCACATTTCTAAGCTGTACCTCCCTAGAATAGCGCTGATGTCAGCTTATTACTGTTTCAAGTGCCGTTGTTAATGTGCCTTTTTGAGTCGCATTCAGTCCGGCATCTTGGCTCTCCGTCCTAATGCTGGCTCTATCCCTCATCACCTATGCAAGTCAACACTTGTAAAGGATAGCGTCTGCGATGGATACTGACTTTCTCGTGATCGGATGTGGACCGGCGGGTGCTGCCCTGGGGGCCTTTCTCGGGCAGAATGGTAAGATAATTGCGAGGCATGTTAAAGAATATCAATAAAGCTAATTTTAGGTTGGAAGGTCTCAAAGGATTGATCATATCGAACGCCTCATGCACGGCAGATACGCCCAGAGCACATGTACTCAACCCATTTGGGATGGGTAAGAACAGCAAACCCCATACAGACATGCCATACCTAGGTATTGACTGGTATTTAGAATGCTTGAGGGATCTCGGATTAGAGGACGATGCTCTGGGCCAAGCCACGAGGGGACCCCCTATGCAGGCCATGCGGTGGTGCCGCAGTATGGTTGGTGAGGAATATGGAAGGCTACATTACTGGGGAGCTCATCCCGACACAATGGTATGTGAAACCAGAATACCGGTATATGATCAGTGATTTGCTCATTTGCTGTACTTAGAGAGATCAAAGTGTAGCCTCCCCATGCGAGTGGACCGATCTTCCCCAAAGCTATCTGGATCCGCTCCTCATGAAGTTTGCTTCTCAACACGGCTTCGAGGTGCGCTTTTCGACCAAGTTCGTTGGCGTCAAACGTGCATCTGGCATTTGGGTTTGTGAGATACAGGACATGCTCACCCAGGATACATTCGAACTCCGTGCCAAGTACATCTTCGGTGCCGACGGAGCGCGCAGCAGTGTGGCTCGCTTTCTGAATTTCAATTTCACCAAGAACGCAAATGGGGGAGTTGCGTGCAATGTTGTTCTTAAGGCTGATCTTGACCACATTATGCACCCAGCACGGCAAGCAGACCTACACTGGATAATGAAGCCGGATCGCAAGACAAGATTCGGAATTGGCCCAACTCTCAGGATGATCAGGCCGTGGAAGCAGTGGATGTTGGTCGCCTTCACGCCAGGGGCGACAGAAGATCCATTTAAGGACTTGACACCAAAGAGCACTGAATTGATAGACTACATCAGGGAACTCATTGGGGATGATTCCGTGGATATCGAAGTTCAGAGGGTTGATCCGTGGGTATTGCGTGACAGCGTTGCGATCAACTACTCCAAAGAGTGGAGCGCGTTCCTCTTAGGCGATGCCGCTCATCGTCATCCCCCAGCATTCGGGCTTGGAAGCAATACTTGCATTCAGGATGCGTACAATCTGGGTTGGAAGATTGCCTATGTGGAAAAAGGTCTAGCGGGCCGAGGGCTCCTAGAATCCTACAATGCTGAGCGGCAGCCTGTTGGGGCGGATGTCGTCAAAGATGCCAACTACGGCATTCAGTTGCACGCCGGGGTCTGGGCAGCACTCGGCATGTTCGCTGAGACTCCAGAAGAAGGAATGCAGCACGTTGATGATCTGTCCAGTGGGACGCCCGAAGGGGCAGCCTGTCGTGCCAGATTGCACGCCGCCTTTGAAGGCATGAGGCAGGAAGCGGAGAGCCTGGGTGCTACTATGAATCAATGGTATGCGTCCAACGCTGTTTATCTTGACGACGAGAGACAGCCGAGACCGCCGCTTGAAGGAAATCGCTTGGTACAGATTCAAGTCAGTACGTACCCGGGCAGTCGTCTCCCACATGCATGGCTGGACCGATGGTCAACACGCAGGAAGCAGATCTCGACGCAAGACATAGCTGGGAACGGTGCCTTTTGCCTCCTGACTGGACATGGAGGCGACTCCTGGAAACAGGTCGCGGGCAGGATTTCTCAAAAGACGGGAATACCAATCAACAGCTACGGCATAGGGTTTGGCCTTGACTACCATGACGTTTATCGAGAGTGGTATACCAGACGGGAGGTCGAGGACGATGGGTGTGTGCTTATTCGTCCGGACAGGTTTGTGGCATGGCGATCGGTGAAGATGGTCCCCGACTGCGAAAGTAAGCTTTCGATGGTTCTGGACCGGGTTCTGTCGAGGGATGAGCTGCTGTAGTGAAGAATGGAATAGCATGGGGGGACGTATGGACTATTGCGAGAGTGCTACCTGATGATATGATCTACCGAACACTCCTCTCCAGGATTAACATCTGAGAACCACATGAGTCACTTCAACAACGCAATTTCATTCTCACTACATGCAAAAACACCATTTTCTGTCTCTTATGGCTTCATGACCGTCTATCCGGTGTTCCTCTAGCCTTCCTCAGGAGGCTCCTACTACAAGGCCATTTGTCTAAGGCGTTGGACACAGGAATTTCGGATCTTGCAGGCTGAGCGATCTACCGGTTTCTGGTGCAACATCTCACTGATCTCTGTGCCACAATTCAGATGAGGGAGGTGTGTTGTGACTGCGCTGTGTGCTACTCGAAGAAGCAAACACGGCTGTCGGGAAAGGTGATCAGTTGCAGAATCCCCAACTTCTCAGCTAATTATTTTCTTTTGACAGAGTTAGATTCCGGGAGGTAATGATGAAATTGCGGTCTACACAGTGAAGGTTGACACAATCTAATAAACAGTGTTTATACAGGTCCAAGTTGCCTTCCAAGGTTTGTGTCTGTTGTACCCGCCTGTGACCTGTCGATGCTCTGCGACTGCGCAAGTACAGCCCATGGTAGTAAGTCATAGGTTGTGGAACGGACAAATGTTGCACAATGATATGAAAAGAGATTCGCTTTCCCGCCCCCTCGGCATTTCAATTCTGGCCCTAGCGACCCTGAAGCTGCCCATGTGACAAACTGATCAGCCGCCATCGCCCCTCTACATTCAACGTTGATTGTTCATTTTGAACCCCAAAATTTAAGGACAGTAACCCAGACGTCCACGCTACCTGCCGTTCATTGTTTGAATAACTGGCTCTATATGTCTTCGAGAGGTCTTCGGTGTTGTCCGCATCTCAATCAACTCATAGTAACCGAAATTCTTGCGACACAACGTTCCAGCGGTCTTCTCACCTCTATTTCTGCGGAGAATAGCCTAGAGAGCTATGAGGACCCGTTCCAAGCGCCGTGCCTGACAGAATGTGACTCGAGGGACGTGATCCCCGGAAAGTACACGGTGTCTCTGAAGCATGGATATCCACTGGAGCAGCACAGGGACACCATTGGTCGTGGTCTGAACCCATCCACTGGCTGGGCCGATAATGCGACTTCCAGATTTGGGTATTGCCACGTAGCGACCTTTGACAAAGCGAAGTTGGTAACGGTTCTGGAAGGCTTCGGCATGAGCGTCGTCGTATGCGACTTGCACGCTTTAGTAATGACGTCTAATGGTTATATTCTGGTGTCTGTCTCTCTTCTCTTCAGTGAGGGTGTAGCACGCTCGTGGTCTACCTAGCCCCACGAAGTAGCCCATGTCGAAGCACCGTTTTGTTGTCGGTCAATCGAGGTTGACTGTAGCACGCATTCATTAAAAGTTTGAGAGGCAAGATTATAACACTGAAAGTGCCTGTATCTTGTATTGTGACCGACAAAAGGATTTCAACGACGGTCTTCATTAGGAGTCTGACACGCCCCCCCCCCTCCCTAAGGGTATCTCACTGGAGGGTATCGGGTTCTCGTCCTACGCTCATACCGAAGGATGGACCCCTGCCTGGAGGGTGTCCTTACGAAGCGTGTCATACTGCAGAATATCCTAACCAGGAGGATTACAGTGGTACTTGTTGGGGAAATCCTGTATCTTGGTAGGGAGCATGGAGAGATCATTGTTTGCATGGACGTGATCAGTAGACATCAAAACGGGAACCCAACGTTCTCCCTTTCGAACCAGCAACAACACTAGGAAGTGTAAATCACCATCGACCAACATCGGACCATGTAACACATCAAACGACATTAAAGTGATTGATTTAATTCTCCCAACCTCCAGTCACTGGCGACCCCGGCTGTGCCAGTATTTACAGCCCGCATTGCTCGCCACCTAACCTCCGTCTTTGCATCCTTTTTCAGCGTCAACAACACATTCGCTGTCGCTTGAGCCAACTCACCAGACGCAGCGTATAAGGCAGCGCACCCAATCTCTCCGGCCTGTTTCGCGCCGTTACTTTACTTCAGTCTCTTCCTCTCACCCTCCTTCTTCTCACCCTCCTTCTTCTCACCCTTCCTCCTCGTTGATTCACATTTCCTCCCTTACCTCTGCGTTTGCTCGAGCATCATGCAATTCCGAACCTTGCTCTTGGTGCTTGCCACCTTGTTCCTTCGTCTCGTTGCCTCTGAGTCTTCCGCGGAATTCCTGCAACGCCACCTGGATGCGCGCGATTCCGATGGCAGAGCTCCACTGTATGGCAGAGAAGACGATTCGCAGTCCCCTGGAATATACATCATCATGCTCCACGACGACTACACAGTACAAGAACATTTTTCGTCGATTGGAATGGACTTGTCTAATACCCCCTCATTCAAGGCATACAGCTATGGGTACCGAGCCGAGCTAGACGACAACATACTGAACTCCCATGTCCGCATGGATCCAGGTGTTCTGCTTCTCGAATCAGATGATATTTTCGAGCCTGTACAGCCACTCGGATTCTCCGTGGATGATTCCGCGAATATCGAGCTACAGAGACGGTACACCGATGCCGTTGTTAGACGCCGGGCACCTTACGGCTTGCAGATGATCAGCAGTAGTGAGAAGCTCCAGACACCTGTGGTCGATAACGGAGAATACCAGTGTCTCGATGGCGCAGGCCGAGGAGTGAATGCCTATGTCTTTGACAGCGGGTAAGTGACACACTTCGTGGAACTAGTCAAGAGTTATCTACTAATGTCTCCAGCATTCGCACTTCACACATTCTATTTAGTGGTCGAGCTACCCACTTCGGCGGTGGAGGACCCGAGGATCGGCAAGGCTACACGAACGAGACCAACGACGATCAAACCGGGCACGGAACGCACGTTGCAGGTATCCTTGGTGCTGAAAGATTTGGTATTGCGCCATATGTCAACCTCATCAACGTCAAAGTTATTTCGCGAGAAGGTGGTAAACAATACGAGATAGCAGAGGTATGTCGTCAACGAGCCGAATTGTCTACATGTTTGGATCTCCCTCCCCCTCCAACAGAACCGCGGGACGCCAAATGAATCACAAGCTGTCTTTTGATTCCGAGATCAGAGTTTCGCACCCGCAAAAATGGAGGGTAAGCCCGAACAACTATAGCCCCATATACACGTCGCCTATGGGTCCTATGGGATGATTGTCTATAGGATAACCTCTTACAGGATAACCTCCTACAGATCATCTCCTACAGGACAACGTGCTTCAGGGCAGCCTCCTATAGAATGAAATCCCACGGGATAACCTCTTGTTGGATGACCTCCTATAGTAACCGATTCGACACTAGCCTAAAAGGACATTTGTATGTCTGAGTCTCCTAGGACGGTTGTAACCTCTGTTTTCGCGGGTGTGAATCACTGGTTTCTTGTTTTCATTTCCGTGTACTCTGAACAGCCAGACTTAGAGGACATTTCCGATTCTAACATCTTTCTTAGGCTTTGTTCGACGTTATAGCTGAGCATCGTGCTAACAAGGAACGTGACTTCAGCGGACAGCCCTGGAAATTCCGCGGCTCTGTGATAAACATGTCCTTTTCTGTGACGGGGAAGAGCAACTACCTTACGAGCCGAGCGCTGATCAGAGCGTACGAAGAGGGCATCACAGTCTTTGCGGCTGCTGGGAACGACAAACAGAATGTGGACCAAAAGCCTTACTGGCCGTGTGCATATCCGGAGGTTGTGTGCATAGGCGCCGTTGACCACAACTACACCTTCGCCAAAGGGTACTCAAATTATGGCAAGGTCGTGGCATACCTAGCACCGGGTACTGACGTAGTGAGCTTAGCGATAAGGAGCGACACTGTGGTGGGATATATGACTGGAACTTCACAGGCCTGCCCTCATGCAGCCGGAGCCGCTGCGATTTTCATATCCTGGGGAGGCCTTATCAACAGGCAGGCGCCTAAATACGTGAAGGCTAACTCCTTGGACAACCTTATCTCAGGAGTTCCATCTGGCACGGGGACACGCCTCATCAATACCGGCATTCAGGCGCCCCAGAAGTGGTGGAATGAGCCCTTCAGATATGCGGGACAGTACCCAGCCGGAAACCACAACCAAGATCATATTCCATACGATGAGCTCAAAGCTGTTGTCACAATAGCAGACGTGAGTTCGGTTGCAAGCGCTATCCCCCTGTCCGGCATTGATATCGGATCTTACACGACTATGCGGACAATCACGTTGTCCGAGGTCACTGGGCTCAGCACAGAGACAGGCTCTGCCACGTTGGAACCATCAGTCATTGAAGAGATACCGTCCATTGCGGTCCCGACAGAGACCCCAGCACCGCCCGCGGGTGGTGAAACCGGGGGACAACAAATTGCCTTGGCATTGAACATAAGCCAGCATGCCGACCTCGACCTGAACGGCTGGAAGCGGTTAATCCGCTACGATAGCAATAAGATCAGCATCCTGCTCGCCGACATCCAGAACGACGGCTTCGCATCAGCCGACGATGATTGGAAGCACATCATCAACGCGGGCAACTCCACTGGGAAGCGGGTCATTGGTCGCGTTGATACTGGTTACCTCGGCGCAAGCGAGCAGCTCTTAGCCACACGGCTCGGCTCAATCGACATATCGGACTGGGCGGCACAGATTGAAAGCGATGTTGACGCATGGTTTCGGCTATACGGAGGTGAACATGGGCTTGGTGGGATCTTTTTCGACAGGGCGTGGAGTCACTGTGGACCCGACAACATATATTCGGACATGTACGCATTCATCAGCGCCTACACCAAGCGCAAGTACCCGGGAGCCTTCACTGTGCTAAACACCGGCTTGGATGCTTCTCAATGCCTCGAGCATACGATGGATACGCTCGTGACGTTTACGGGTACCTACGACACTTACAAAACGTCCTACACTCCACTTGACTGGACGCCCGCAGATCCTCGCAAGATCTGGCACATCATACGCGGTGTATCAGCGAGCGACATCGACACGGTAGTTTTTCTAGCCGAGCAGCGAGGAGCAGGATTGGTACAGGTGACCAGCGACACACTGGACCAGCCATTCGCTTCTGATGCTATTCCTGACGACGCGTACATGCAAGCGTTCATGATGGCTGTGCAGGGCGGCAATGCCCCCGTAGCTGACGCACCCACCGCTGCTGATGGCCCTGCTGCAGAGACTCCAGGATCTCTAGTGGTCGATGCGTGGGACTATACCTCTGTCAGCCTCAGCTGGGAGCCGTCAGGCAATGCGATGGGATACAATGTGTATTTTCATGACACACAAGTTCTGAGCCTTCCATCTTACATGACACAAGGGACGGTTGGAAATATTCCCTCTAATTCATCGAACCTATCGTTTGGCGTTAGAGCCATCGGCGGCGGGAATATCGAGTCCGGCAGCTCGGAATCAGTGAGCGCCGGCACTCTCGCGCTCCCAGGCGGCAGACCCATCATTAATTTGAAGGCCGAACCACAAGATGGGTGGACGACATACTCGGCCGATATTCTCCTACCTTACTCGTCTGTGATCGTCTACATCACCTACGCCAACCCGAATGGTATCTGTGACCTAGAAGACGTCACATCTTGGCCCATCTGCTACGACACCTCCCACTGCTACTGTGCTGTCGCCATGATACAGGGTGACAACCTGTACCGATACGACGGAACGAATAGTGACACAGCTACTGGTGGTTTACCATGGGCCTGGGCGCTGGAGGGCGCGGTGGCTATTACTCGAACTGGTTACACTTACAGCTGGGTCGCGCCCATTGGGACTTCAACGATGGATACCACTTCTTTTGTCGTTCAGGCTCAAGGTCACGAACACGCTGCATACGCCTTTTCGCCTTGCCCTAAGGATCGCGAGTGGTCGGGACCGGACATCTTTTGTGCTTGAGAAAGCCGCCGGGCCGGG